>JAUMJK010002105.1:0-20898 GCA_033558105.1 Coccyzus lansbergi
GGGGGCGTGGTTAGATGAAAAGGGGGCGTGGCCAGATGAGAAGAGGGGCGTGTACGGATGGGGATGGGGCGGGGCTAGAGGGGAATGGGGCAGGGAGGCAGCGCCATAGGGACAAGGACAGACAAGATAATGGGGACAGGGGGGCATAGGCAGCCTGTGGGGACAGGGACAGAGCCGTGGGGGTAAGGGCAGGGGGATGAGGGCAAGGGGACGAGGACAGAGGGAGAGGACAGGGGGACAGAGACAAGGGGAAAGAGCCATGAGGATGGGGACAGGGGAACAGGGACAGGGGGACAGAGACAGCCTCTGGGACAGGGACAAGGGGAAAGAGCCATGAGGATGGGGACAGGGGAATAGGGACAGGGACAAGGGGAAAGAGCCATGAGGATGGAGACAGGGGAATAGGGACAGGGACAAGGGGAAAGAGCCATGAGGATGGGGACAGGGGAACAGGGACAGGGGGACAGAGACAGCCTCTGGGACAGGGACAAGGGGAAAGAGCCATGAGGATGGGGACAGGGGAACAGGGACAGGGGGACAGGGACAAGGGGAAAGAGCCATGAGGATGGGGACAGGGGAACAGGGACAGGGACAAGGGGAAAGAGCCATGAGGATGGGGACAGGGGAACAGGGAGAGGGACAAGGGGAAAGAGCCATGAGGATGGGGACAGGAATAGAGGGACAGGGACAATCTGAGAGGGTAGAGCCATAACGATGAGTGGGTAAGGAGGGGACAGGGGAGAGCTCATGGGAACAGGGACAGAGCCGTGTTGATGGGGGACAGTGCCGGGGCCGGGCACAGGGACACGGCTGTGGCCTTGGGGACAGAGACAGGCTGTGGGGAAAAGCAGTGGGGATGGGGACAGCCTGTGGGGACAGGCCCTGGGGCCATGGGGCTGGGGACAGCCTGTGGGGACAGACCCTGGGGCCATGGGGCTGGGGACAGCCTGTGGGGACAGACCCTGGGGCCATGGGGTTGGGGACAGCCTGTGGGGACAGGCCCTGGGGCCATGGGGCTGGGGCCAGGGCTCTCTGGCCAGGCCAGGGCTGGGCCCAGTGGCCATGGGCTGGGGCCAGGGCTCTCTGGCCAGGCCAGGGCTGGGCCCAGTGGCCATGGGCTGGGGCGAGGGCTCTCTGGCCAGGCCAGGGCTGGGCCCAGTGGCCATGGGGATGGGGCCAGGGCTCTCTGGCCAGGCCAGTGCTGGGCCCAGTGGCCACCACGCGCCTCAGGCCTGGCCTCCTCCGCGGGTCCAAGGTCATGGCGGCCCAAGCCAGGGTGTCCTGGCCTCGATGGCGACACGGACACCGAGCCAGGTCACGGCGCCTTTATTCAGACGACGAGGACGGGGCCACTGTAGGTGGTGGGCGGCGTCGGGGTTTCCCCGTCCGAGGTGAAGTAGCCGATGAGCGCCCGCACGCTCGCCTTCAGCCCCGGCTGCAGCCCCAGCTGCACCCCCAGGGCCACGGGGCCGCCGGCAGCGCCCACCACGGCCGCCAGGCCGGCGTAGCCCAGGTCCTCGGCCGCCTCCAGCGCCCGCTTGGACGCCAGGGCCTCGCAGCCTTGGAAGGCGTAGTAGATGCTGGTGCCCAGGTTGTAGAAGGCGCTGACGCCCGGCAGCCACACCACCACCTCGTGCGCCCTCTGCTCCCCGGGCCGCTCGCAGCCGGCGGCGGCGGCGTCGTCGTCCTCACGCCGGCGTCGCGCGGCACCGCGGGGGACCGAGCCGCCCTCCACCAGCCCCAGGAGCAGCGGCAGAGCCTGGGGGGCGGCCGGGGCGCCCCGCAGCCGCGCCAGCCCCCGCAGCACCGAGGCGGCCGCCTCCGGCCCCAGCTCCTGCGACAAGGCCAGCACCTCGGCCTGGGCGTGAGGCGCGCAGGAGGCCCCGCTCAGCGCCAGGGCCAGGGCGGCGCGGGCCAGGGCGCGGGGGTGCGCGGGGAGCTGAGCGAAGCCGGGCAGGGAGTTGGGGCGCAAGGCGCGGCAGGAGATGCCAGGGGGCGGCTGCGCTCGCGGGGGCATCGGCGCCGCCAGCTCCTCCAGCAGCGCCCGAGCAGCCGCCCCTTCTTCATCGGCTCCCGGGAAGGCACCGCCAGGAGGGGCGAGGGAGAGGAGCGGGAGGAAGAGCAGAGCCCAGCGCATGGTGGCAGCTCCGGGAGGGCCTGTGGGAGATGGGAGGAGAAGGGATAGATCCTCATCAGACCCCCCCAGAAGGTAGCCCCCCCCCTCCACCGCCAGCCCCCTGGCTCACCCGCTCGTCACCGTCACCGTCGCCTGCGCCAAGGGATGGGGCTGCCACCCCCGCGGCCCCTTTATAGCCACTGCCGCTATCAGGGGTTGCGACACGCTCTGGGCTTGGCCCCCACAGCAGGCCCAGCCGAGTGCTGCAATTCTTTATTTGGTCTCTCGCCACATTTCCAAGAAGGTGGGGGAAAACATTAAAAAAACAACAAAAAAAAACCCAAAAACCAACAGAAGAGGTGGGGGGGAAAAAAAAAAAAAAAAAAAAAATCCAAAAAAAAGGAAGGTTGGGGTAAAAGCAGGGCAGGGGGAGCCGCCCTCGCTTTCGCAGCACCTTTGAAAACAGCTTTAAAACGTGAAATTAAAAAGAAAGAGAGGCCCGAGGTTGGGCAGGGCAGGAGGAGCCCCTCAATCCTCTTCGTCCTCCTCCTCCTCCTCCAGGCGGCGAACACGCTTGCGCCTCCCGAGCGGCTGCGGCTCCTCGTCCTCGTCCTGGGGGGCCGCGGGGGCCAGCTCGGCGCCTGGGGCCGGAGGACAGGGGGTTAGGGTTTGGTAGGAGTGGTTGGACTCCACGATGCGACGGGTCTCTTCCGACCTGGTTGTTCTAGGAAGCGGGGAGGGGGTCTAAGCCCCCCCCCCAGACCCCTCGAACACCAGAGGGACCCAGGATGACCAGCCCAGAGCCCCCCCCACAGCCCCCTAGGAGGGCACGGAACCCACCTGAGGGCACGGAACCCACCTGAGCTCCCACCAGCCTCGTCCTCCCCATCGAGCTCTCGCTGCCTCTTGGTGCCTGCAGCAGGGTTGGGGACGGGGACAGGCTCCTCACTGCAGCAGAGGGGACAGGGGGGGGTGGCACCGCTCAGCCACTCTCAGGGGTGCAGAGCCCCCCCCCCCCAAGGGGAGAGGCCCCCCCTTCTCACCTCTCCGAGTCTAATTCCAGCCCTGCCGGTGGCCGCTCGGCTGCTGGGCACAAGAGGAGAGGTTCCACGTCAGCCCCAGGGTTGGGGTGGTTCGGGGCCAGCCCCGTAGTTGAGGGGCCCAGCCCAACCCCCCTCACCTGAATCGGGGTCCTGGGGGCATCTCGGAGGGTCCAGCCGTGCCCGGGGGGACACGGAGGGGTCGGGGCCGCAGTGAGCGACGGAGGAGGCCGCACGGCGCAGCTGCTGGGGGGTGAGGGCAGCCGGGATGCGCCAGAAGGATTCCTGGGGAGAGAAGGGACAGGCTGCAGGGCCAGGGGACGACGAAGGGGAAGGAGAAGGGGATGCAGAAGGAGGAGAAGGGGATGCAGAAGGAGGAGAAGGGGATGCAGAAGGAGGAGAAGGGGATGCAGAAGGAGGAGAAGGAGATGCAGAAGGAGGAGAAGGAGATGCAGATGGAGGAGAAGGAGATGCAGATGGAGGAGAAGGAGATGCAGATGGAGGAGAAGGAGGAGGAGAAGGAGATGAAGGTGGAGGAGAAGGTGGAGGAGAAGGAGATGAAGGTGGAGGAGAAGGTGGAGGAGAAGGAGATGAAGGTGGAGGAGAAGGTGGAGGAGAAGGAGATGAAGGTGGAGGAGAAGGTGGAGGAGAAGGAGATGAAGGTGGAGGAGAAGGTGGAGGAGAAGGAGATGAAGGTGGAGGAGAAGGAGATGAAGGTGGAGGAGAAGGAGATGAAGGTGGAGGAGAAGGAGATGAAGGTGGAGGAGAAGGAGATGAAGGTGGAGGAGAAGGAGATGAAGGTGGAGGAGAAGGAGATGAAGGTGGAGGAGAAGGAGATGAAGGTGGAGGAGAAGGAGATGAAGGTGGAGGAGAAGGAGATGAAGGTGGAGGAGAAGGAGATGAAGGTGGAGGAGAAGGAGATGAAGGTGGAGGAGAAGGAGATGAAGGTGGAGGAGAAGGAGATGAAGGTGGAGGAGAAGGAGATGAAGGTGGAGGAGAAGGAGATGAAGGTGGAGGAGAAGGAGATGAAGGTGGAGGAGAAGGAGATGAAGGTGGAGGAGAAGGAGATGAAGGTGGAGGAGAAGGAGATGAAGGTGGAGGAGAAGGAGATGAAGGTGGAGGAGAAGGAGATGAAGGTGGAGGAGAAGGAGATGAAGGTGGAGGAGAAGGAGATGAAGGTGGAGGAGAAGGAGATGAAGGTGGAGGAGAAGGAGATGAAGGTGGAGGAGAAGGAGATGAAGGTGGAGGAGAAGGAGATGAAGGTGGAGGAGAAGGAGATGAAGGTGGAGGAGAAGGAGATGAAGGTGGAGGAGAAGGAGATGAAGGTGGAGGAGAAGGAGATGAAGGTGGAGGAGAAGGAGATGAAGGTGGAGGAGAAGGAGATGAAGGTGGAGGAGAAGAAGATGAAGGTGGAGGAGAAGAAGATGAAGGTGGAGGAGAAGAAGATGAAGGTGGAGGAGAAGAAGAAGAAGAAGGGGATGAACAAGAAGAAGAAGGGGATGAACAAGAAGAAGAAGGGGATGAACAAGAAGAAGAAGGGGATGAACAAGAAGAAGAAGGGGATGAACAAGAAGAAGAAGGGGATGAAGGGGATGAAGAAGGGGATGAGGGGCTCACCTGCTCGCTGGTCGGCGGCCGCAGCCCCAGCTGGCGCAGGAGAGCCTGGAAGCGCCGGCTCTCCATGGCGTCCTCATTCTCCTCCGAGAGCGGCACCAGCGGCACCGGGTGGGAGACGCCTGTGGGGAGCAGGAGCAGCTCAGCGGCGTCACCTTGAACCCCCAGCCGCCTGGCAGTGCCATCCCGGCACCGGCGCCTCAGTGCCTGCCCCTGGGCCTGCTCACCGTCCTCCTCACGGTCACTCGCCGTTCGCCGCAGACAGTTCTCCAGCCAGCGCAGGGGCCCGGCCAGGCCTGGGGACAAGGCAGGGGGACAGCAGCCACCCAGCCAGAGAAGCACCAGGTTGGAAATCACAGAACAAGCAGGTTGGAAGAGACCCATCGCGTCATCGAGTCCAACCGTTCCCATCAAACACTAACCCGAGTCCCTCAAGACCTTGTCCACCCGTCCCTTAAACACCTCCAGGGAAGGGGAATCAACCACCTCCCCGAGCAGCCTATTCCAACGCCCAGTGACCCTCTGTGTGGAAAAACTTCCCCCTAATCTCCAGCCTAAACCTCCCCTGGTGGAGCTTGAGGCCATAAATGACCCCCAGGATCATGGAGTCCAACCATCCCCACCAATCACTAACCCGTGTCCCTCAGCACCTCGTCCGCCCGTCCCTTAAACACCTCCGGGGAAGGGGACTCAGCTCAGCGTCATCTGCAAAGAGCCAAGTTGGGGCTCAAAGCCCTTCCCCTCACCTTCTTGACGCAGGTGATGCACCAGCCCCTGCCCAGCTCCTTCCTCAGGCAGTTCCTCGGTGAGGCCTTCATCCAACTCCTCCTCCTCCTCCTCCTCCTCCTCTTCTTCTTCTTCGCTGTCCCCATCCTCTGCTGAGCTGTCCTGGGCTGGTGCTGCTGGAGCACCCTTCGCACCCTACGGGACAAGGTTAGTGACTGATGGGGACGGTTGGACTGGATGATCCTGGGGGTCATTTACGGCCTTAAGCTTTTCCAGGGGAGGTTTAGGCTGGAGATTAGGAGGACGTTTTCCACACAGAAGGTCATTGGGCATCGGGGTTCAACCCCAGACCCCCCCCCCGCGCTCCCCCCGTACCCCTGGGGCGCCCTGGCTCTTCCTCCGCCGCTTCTTATAGAGCTCCTTGCGCTCCGACACCAGCCCCAGCGCCAGCAGCTTCTCCGCCACGCGAGCTCGCGAGCGCCGACCTGTCAGGTGCTTCAGGATGTGGCCGAGGACATCTGGGGGGGGGTACAAGGGTGACGGGGGGCTCAGGGGAGGCGTTTGGGGTACACCGTGGGGTGAGGGATGCTTGGGGGTTTAGGGTATGAGGAATGATGGGGATTCAGGGGGTTTTTGGGGATTTAGGGTGAGGCTCTGGGAGGGGGTTTGGGTACCATGAGGTGGAGGATACTTGGGGGTTTGGGGTATGAGGAATGATGGGGATTGAGGAGGTCCTTAGGGATTTGGGGTGAGGCTCTGGGAGGGGGTTTGGGTACCATGGGGTGAGGGATGTTTGGGGGTTTGGGGTATGAGGAATGATGGGGATTCAGAAGGTTCTTGGGGATTTAGGGTGAGGCTCTGGGAGGGGGTTTGGGTACCATGGGGTGAAGGATACTTTGGGGGTTTGGGGTATGAGGAATGATGGGGATTGAGGAGGCCCTTGGGGATTTGGGGTGAGGCTCTGGGAGGGGGGTTTGGGTACCGTGGGGTGAAGGATACTTTGGGGGTTTGGGGTATGAGGAATGATGGGGATTCAGAAGGTTCTTGGGGATTTAGGGTGAGGCTCTGGGAGGGGGGTTTGGGTACCGTGGGGTGAAGGATACTTTGGGGGTTTGGGGTATGAGGAATGATGGGGATTCAGAAGGTTCTTGGGGATTTGGGGTGAGGCTCTGGGAGGGGGGTTTGGGTACCATGGGGTGGAGGATACTTGGGGGTTTGGGGTATGAGGAATGATGGGGATTCAGAAAGTTCTTGGGGATTTGGGGTGAGGCTCGGGGAGGGGGTTTGGGTACCATGAGGTGAGGGATGTTTGGGGGTTTGGGGTACTAAGGGGATGAGGATTGATGGGGATTCAGAAGGTTCTTGGGGATTTAGGGTGAGGCTCTGGGAAGGGGTTTGGATACCATGAGGTGAAGGATACTTTGGGGGTTTAGGGTATGTGGAATGATGGGGATTCAGGGGGTTTTTGGGGATTTAGGGTGAGGCTCTGGGAGGGGGTTTGGGTACCATGGGGTGAAGGATGTTTGGGGGTTTGGGTATTAAAGGGGATGAGGAGTGATGGGGATTCAGAAGGTCCTTGGGGATTTAGGGTGAGGCTCTGGGAGGGGGTTTGGGTACCATGGGGTGGAGGATACTTGGGGGTTTGGGGTATGAGGAGTGATGGGGATTCAGGGGGTTTTTGGGGATTTAGGGTGAGGCTCTGGGAGGGGGTTTGGGTACCATGAGGTGAGGGATGTTTGGGGGTTTGGGGTATGAGGAATGATGGGGATTGAGGAGGCCCTTGGGGATTTGGAGTGAGGCTCTGGGAGGGGGTTTGGGTACCGTGGGGTGAGGGATGTTTGGGGGTTTGGGGTATGAGGAATGATGGGGATTGAGGAGGCCCTTGGGGATTTGGGGTGAGGCTCTGGGAGGGGGTTTGGGTACCATGGGGTGAGGGATGTTTGGGGGTTTGGGTATTAAAGGGGATGAGGAGTGATGGGGATTCAGGGGGTTTTTGGGGATTTAGGGTGAGGCTCTGGGAGGGGGGTTTGGGTACCATGGGGTGGAGGATACTTGGGGGTTTGGGGTATGAGGAATGATGGGGATTGAGGAGGTTCTTGGGGATTTAGGGTGAGGCTCTGGGAGGGGGTTTGGGTACCATGAGGTGAGGGATGTTTGGGGGTTTGGGGTATTAAGGGGATGAGGAGTGATGGGGATTCAGAAGGTTCTTGGGGACTTAGGGTGAGGCTCTGGGAGGGGGTTTGGGTACCATGAGGTGAGGATGTTTGGGGGTTTGGGGTATGAGGAGCGATGGGGATTCAGGGGGTTTTTGGGGATTTAGGGTGAGGCTCTGGGAAGGGGTTTGGGTACCATGAGGTGAAGGATACTTTGGGGGTTTGGGGTATGAGGAATGATGGGGATTGAGGAGGTTCTTGGGGATTTGGGGTGAGGCTCTGGGAGGGGGGTTTGGGTACCATGGGGTGAGGGATGCTTGGGGGTTTGGGGTATGAGGAATGATGGGGATTCAGGGCGTCCTTAGGGATTTGGGGTGAGGCTCTGGGAAGGGGTTTGGGTACCATGGGGTGAAGGATGTTTGGGGGTTTGGGGTATGAGGAATGATGGGGATTCAGGAGGTCCTTAGGGATTTAGGGTGAGGCTCTGGGAGGGGCTTTGGGTACCATGAGGTGAGGGATGTTTGGGGGTTTGGGGTATGAGGAATGATGGGGATTCAGAAGGTTCTTGGGGATTTGGGGTGAGGCTCTGGGAGGGGGTTTGGGTACCATGAGGTGAGGGATGCTTGAGGGTTTAGGGTATGAGGAATGATGGGGATTCAGAAGGTTCTTGGGGATTTGAGGTGAGGCTCTGGGAGGGGGTTTGGGTACCACGGGGTGAGGGATGCTTGAGGGTTTGGGGTATGAGGAATGATGGGGATTGAGGAGGTTCTTGGGGATTTGGGGTGAGGCTCTGGGAGGGGGTTTGGGTACCATGGGGTGAGGGATGTTTGGGGGTTTGGGGTATGAGGAATGATGGGGATTCAGAAGGTTCTCGGGGGATTTAGGGTGAGGCTCTGGGAGGGGGTTTGGGTACCGTGGGGTGAGGGATGTTTGGGGGTTTGGGGTATGAGGAATGATGGGGATTCAGAAGGTTCTCGGGGATTTAGGGTGAGGCTCTGGGAGGGGGTTTGGGTACCATGAGGTGAAGGATACTTTGGGGGTTTGGGGTATGAGGAATGATGGGGATTCAGGGGGTTCTTGGGGATTTGGGGTGAGGCTCTGGGAGGGGGTTTGGGTACCATGGGGTGAGGGATGCTTGGGGGTTTGGGGTATGAGGAGTGATGGGGATTCAGGGGGTTTTTGGGGATTTAGGGTGAGGCTCTGGGAAGGGTTTGGGTACCATGAGGTGAGGGATGTTTGGGGGTTTGGGTATTAAAGGGGATGAGGAATGATGGGGATACAGGGGGTTTTTGGGGATTTAGGGTGAGGCTCTGGGAGGGGGGTTTGGGTACCGTGGGGTGAGGGATGTTTGGGAGTTTGGGTATGAGGAATGATGGGGATTCAGGAGGTCCTTAGGGATTTGGGGTGAGGCTCTGGGAGGGGGTTTGGGTACCATGGGGTGAAGGATACTTTGGGGGTTTGGGGTATGAGGAGTGATGGGGATTCAGGGGTTTTTGGGGATTTGGGGTGAGGCTCTGGGAGGGGGGTTTGGGGTAACATGGGGTGAAGGATGTTTGGGGTTTGGGGTATTAAGGGATGAGGAGTGATGGGGATTCAGAAGGTTCTTGGGGATTTAGGGTGAGGCTCTGGGAAGGGGTTTGGGTACCATGGGGTGAGGGATGTTTGGGGGTTTGGGGTATGAGGAATGATGGGGATTCAGGAGGTCCTTAGGGATTTAGGGTGAGGCTCTGGGAGGGGGTTTGGGTACCATGGGGTGAGGGATGTTTGGGGGTTTGGGGTATGAGGAGTGATGGGGATTCAGGGGGTTTTTGGGGATTTAGGGTGAGGCTCTGGGAGGGGGTTTGGGTAACATGAGGTGAAGGATACTTTGGGGGTTTGGGGTATGAGGAATGATGGGATTGAGGAGGCCCTTAGGGATTTGGGGTGAGGCTCTGGGAGGGGGGTTTGGGTACCATGGGGTGAAGGATGTTTGGGGGTTTGGGGTATGAGGAATGATGGGGATTCAGAAAGTTCTTGGGGATTTGGGGTGAGGCTCTGGGAGGGGGTTTGGGTACCATGGGGTGGAGGATGTTTGGGGGTTTGGGGTATGAGGAATGATGGGGATTGAGGAGGTTCTTGGGGATTTGGGGTGAGGCTCTGGGAGGGGGTTTGGGTACCATGGGGTGAGGGATGTTTGGGGGTTTGGAGTATGAGGAATGATGGGGATTCAGGGGGTCCTTAGGGATTTGGGGTGAGGCTCTGGGAGGGGGTTTGGGTACCATGGGGTGGAGGATACTTTGGGGGTTTGGGGTATGAGGAATGATGGGGATTGAGGAGGCCCTTGGGGATTTAGGGTGAGGCTCTGGGAGGGGGTTTGGGTACCATGAGGTGAGGGATGTTTGGGGGTTTGGGGTATGAGGAATGATGGGGATTGAGGAGGTTCTTGGGGATTTAGGGTGAGGCTCTGGGAGGGGGGTTTGGGTACCATGGGGTGGAGGATACTTTGGGGGTTTGGGGTATGAGGAATGATGGGGATTCAGGGGGTTCTTGGGGATTTGGGGTGAGGCTCTGGGAGGGGGGTTTGGGTACCATGGGGTGAAGGATACTTTGGGGGTTTGGGGTATGAGGAATGATGGGGATTGAGGAGGTCCTTGGGGATTTGGGGTGAGGCTCTGGGAGGGGGTTTGGGTACCATGGAGCAGTGAGGTCCAGGGGCACTTGGGGTGCTGAGATGGGGATTTTTGGGATGGGGGATAGTGTGAGGCTCTGGGAGGGGGTTTGGAGTATTATGGGGTTGAGGGATGGCCTAGGGTACTGAGGGGATGAGGAGATCCTTAGGGAGTTGGGGCGGCGTGACCCCCCCCCCCTCCTCGTCCCCCAGTCCCGCTCACCCTCCGAGTCCTGGAATTCCTCGAAGAGCCTCCTCAGCTCCTCCTCCTGCTCCTCCGTCCACAGGACGATGCGGGTGCCCTTCCTGGGGGGGACAGACGGTGTCGGTCGATGCCACCTCGACTCGGGAAGGGGTGGGGGGTGGCTCTAGGGGGGGTTGGGGGTCCCGCACCCACCTTTCCCGCGGGAAGTCCCTGGCGCTGTTCGCCAGCCCCAGTCGCACCAGCTGCTTCACCACCTGCCGCCGCGTCCGCCCCGGGAGGTGCGCGAGGATGGCGGCGACGACGTCCTCGCCTGCGGGAAAGGGGAGGCTGTAGGGGCCCCCCCCAACCAAGCACCTCCCATCTTAGGGGGTCGCACTCCCCCCCTCCCCTCAGACACCAGCTACCTTCCACCTCCTTGTGCTTCCAGTAGAGCTCCCGCAGCTCCTGCTCCTCCTGGGGGGTCCAGGGGGGTCCCCGGCTCTTCGTAGGCCTGGGGTGAGAAGACGTGAAGTGGGGGAAATGGGGGGGGGGGCAGCCCCCTCCCCTCCCCAGCCTGACTCACCCCTCGCCCTCGCGCAGGGAGACGTAGCCCTCGGTCATCTCGCGCACGGCGGTCGGGCTTTTCCAGAAGAGCAGCTCCACAAAGGCCTTCTTGTTGGTGGCCGCCAAGGTGAAGAACTTCCCCAGGACGAACTTGGCCAAGGTCACCAGCTCCTGCGCATGGAGGGAGGGACAAGGGGGCTGGGGGGATGCCACACCACACCGGGTTCCCCCTGGGGAATCAATGAATCCCGAGGTCAACGGCGTGAGGGCTAACGAGGCCGAACGCCGAGTCCTGCACTTGGGGCACAACAACCCTGAGCAGCTCCAGACGAGGAGAAGTCTGGAAAGTGCCTGGAGGAGGAGGACCTGGGGGGGGGTTGGTTGAAGAGGAGGCAGCAGGGGCCCAGGCGGCCAAGGAGGCCAAGGGCAGCTTGGCTTGGAGCAGAAATGGTGTGAGCAGCAGGGCCAGGGAGGTGATTCTCCCTCTGGACTCAGCACTGGGGAGGCCGCTCCTTGAATCCTGTGTTCAGTTCCAAGCCCCTCAGCACAAGAAGGATGTTGAGGCTCTGGAGAGAGTCCAGAGAAGAGAAATGAAGCTGGGGAAGGGGCTGGAGAAGAAGAGGAGCAGCTGAGAGAGCTGGGGGGGGTTTCTCCTGGAGAAGAGGAGGCTGAGGGGAGACCTCATTGCTCTCTCCGACTCCCTGAGAGGAGGTTGTGGAGAGGAGGGAGCTCTGGGCTCTTCTCCCAAGGGACAGGCCGAGAGGGAATGGCCTCAAGCTCCACCAGGGGAGGCTCAGGATGGACATCAGGATGGACTATTCCATGGAAAAGGGTCGTTGGGTGCTGGAAGAGGGAGGGGGTCGATTCCCCTTCCCTGGAGGTGTTTAAGGGACGGGGGGGACGAGGTGCTGAGGGACATGGGTTAGTGACTGATTGGGATGGTTGGACTCCACGATCCGCCGGGTCCTTCCCCAACCTGCTTGTTCTGTGCCTCTCCGAGCAGGAGGTGGGAGCAGGGCCCCCCCTGACCTGGTAGGCGCCGGCCGCAGGGTCGCTGAGGAGTCGGTGGAAGAGGGAGAAGAGGGAGAGCTGGAAGAGCAGGGCCTCCATGCGCAGGTCTCGCGCCAGCCGGTGCAGCAGGCGTGCGGCGCAGTGGTTGGTGCGAGGGCTGTTCCGGGCGTATCCTCGCAGCAGCAGCGCCAGCGCTCGCACCACAGGGGCACAGGCGAACCTGGGGGCAGCACCGGCGGAGGGTGAGCGGAGCCAACCGTCGCCACCAGGTCCCCCCAAACACCCTGTCCCCTCGTCCCCTCTCTCTCTCACCGTTTCAGGTAGTCGAGGAAGTGGAACTCCTTCTCCGACACCTGCACCGCCTCTTCTTGTTCTTCTTCTTCCTCCTCCTCTTCTTCGTCCTCCTCCGGCTCTTCAGCCTCAGGGAGCGCGTTCTCTGCCATGGGGAATGTGCTGAGGGCTCGGAGCGACCAGACCAGACCCCCTACCCCGTTCCTGGTTTGCGGGGACTCACGGGGCAGGGGAGCCAAGAGGATCTCCCGCAGCAGCTGGATCTCCTCAGATGGTCCCGCGTCCGGAGGCCCGAACACGTCCCCTTCGGGCCAAACGTCCCTGCGGAGAGAGAGGGAGAGGCTGACACCGTGTCCTGCATCCCGGCACAGCTCCAGGATGGGAATCATAGAACAACCAGGTTGGAAGAGACCCATCGGATCAGCGAGTCCAACCATTCCTATCAAACACTAACCCATGTCCCTTAGCACCTCGTCCACTCGTCCCTTAAACACCTCCAGGGAAGGGGAATCAACCACCTCCCTGGGCAGCCTGTTCCAATGCCCAATGACCCTTTCCGTGAAAAACTTCCTCCTAATCTCCAGCCTAAATCTCCCCTGGTGGAGCTTGAGGCCATTCCCTCTCGTCCTGTCCCCTGTCCCTTGGGAGAAGAGCCCAGCTCCCTCCTCTCCACAACCTCCTTTCAGGTAGTTGGAGAGAGCAATGAGGTCTCCTCTCAGCCTCCTCTTCTCCAGGATAAACACCCCCAGCTCTCTCAGCCGCTCCTCATAGGGCCTGTTCTCCAGCCCCTTCACCAGCCTCGTTGCTCTTCTCTGGACTCACTCCAGAGCCTCAACATCCTTCTTGTGCTGAGGGGCCCAGAACTGGACACAGGATTCAAGGAGCGGCCTCCCCAGTGCTGAGTCCAGAGGGAGAATCCCCTCCCTGGCCCTGCTGGTCACACCATTTCTGATCCAAGCCAAGATGCCATTGGCCTTCTTGGCCCCCTGGGCACACTGCTGCCTCACGGTCAGTCGCTGTCGACCAACCCCCCCAGGTCCCTCTCCTCCTGGCAGTTTTCCAGCCAGACTTCTCCCAGTCTGGAGCTCTGCTCAGGGTTGTTGTGCCCCAAGTGCAGGACCCGCCATTTGGCCGTGTTAAACCTCATCCCATTGGAGGTTCCGGGACGGGAGGCAGCTCCGGGATGGGAATGGCAGTGCCGGTACCTGGCAGAGCGGAGCAGTCGCAGGGCCTGGGGCGCCTGTGCCTCCCTCAAGCAGCTCTGGATGCGCCGCAGAGCCTCGGCGCGCTGCTCCTCCACCGGCGTCTCGGAGGCGGCGTCGAAAGGCACCACGTCCTCAGGGAGAGGCACTTCGCCCTACGACAGGACAACATCACCCCATAGAATCACAGAACAACCAGGCTGGAAGAGACCCATCGGATCTTCTAGTCCAACCATTCCTATCAAACACTAAACCAAGTCCCTCAAGACCTCACCCACCCGTCCCTTAAACCCCTCCAGGGAAGGGGAATCAACCACCTCCCTGGGCAGCCTGTTCCAATGCCCAATGACCCTTCCCGTGGCCCTAACGAAGGGCTCCGTGCCCTACCCAGGCCGGATCCTTCCCTTTACCTGCAGGCAGGCCTGGAGCTGCGGGACCAACCCTTCCCACAGCTCCTCCAGCTCCTCGGCGCTGGGTGGCTGTGGGGTGACTCCCGCGGGTGCCCGTGGCTTCTTCTTTCTCCGCACGCGCTTGCTCTGGGGAGCGAAAAGAGAGGGTTCGGGGGGGCTGCCCGACGCCCCTCAGGGTTCTCCTTGCTAGGGCTGAGCAGCTCACCTGCACCACCAGCCCCGTGCGGCCCTGGCAGAAGCGTTCGAGCATGCGGAGGAAAAGATGAGCCGTCTCCACCAGGTCCCGCAGGAAGCTGCGCGGCTGCTTGGTCTCGTCGAACTTGCGGAAGAGGGCGAGGAAGAGCTCCCGGTACTCCATCAGGTAGAAAATGTTGCCTGGGGAGGAAAGGGGTTTAGTCCGGGAAGGGGGTCGGACCCTCGGAGGGAGAGGCCTCGGGACAGACAGACTCATAGAACAACCAGGTCGGAAGAGACCCAGCGGATCATCGAGTCCAACCATTCCTATCAAACACTAAACCAAGTCCCTCAAGACCTCATCCGCCTGTGCCTTAAACCCCTCCAGGGAAGGGGAATCAACCACTCACTCTTGATGACTTGGCTGCTGTCGCGCACGGCCTGCTCGGGGGACTGGTCCATGGCCTGCACCGTCCGCAGCAGCTCCTGGTAGGCCTTGAGGGCCAGATGCATCCTGAGGACGGCAGCATCAGGGTAGAACCCCCAGCCCGGGGGAGGCCCCGACAGCTTGGAGGGGTCCCAAGCACCCGGAGGAGATCCCAGAAGTCAGAGAATCACCAGGTTGGGAAATACACCCAGGATCATGGAGTCCAACCATTGCCATCAAGCACTAACCCATGTCCCTCAGCACCTCGTCCACTCGTCCCTTAAACCCTCCAGGGAAGGGGACTCAACCCCCTCCCTGGGCAGCCTCTGACGCTGCCCAGTGACCCTTTCCATGAAAATTTTTTCCTAATCTCCAGCCTAAATCTCCCCTGGTGGAGCTTGAGGCCAGTCCCTCTCGGCCTGTCCCTTGGGAGAAGAGCCCAGAGCTCCCTCCTCTCCACAACCTCCTCTCAGGGAGTCGCAGAGAGCAATGAGGTCTCCCCTCGGCCTCCTCTTCTCCAGGAGAAATCCCCCCCCAGCTCTCTCAGCCGCTCCTCTTCCTCTCCAGCCCCTTCCCCAGCTTCGTTGCTCTTCTCTGGACTCGCTCCAGAGCCTCAACATCCTTCTTGTGCTGAGGGGCCCACAACTGGACACAGGATTCAAGGAGTGGTCTCACCAGTGATGAGTACAAGGCCCCCAGAGGAGACCCCAAGGCCCCCAGAGGAGGCCCCAAGGCCCCCAGAGGAGGCCCCAAGGCCCTACCTGCGGGCCCAGGTTGCCGCTTCCTTCTTGTCCATCAGCGCCATCTCATAGTAGTTGGTGAGGTTCTGCTCAATGAAGTGGAAGGCCCGGACGCCCACCGTCTCGGACACCAGCTCCGGGCGGAAGCCGCGGCGGCGGTTGAAGGCCATGAAGAAGGCCGTGGCCCACAGGTAGTAGGTCTCATCGTGCTGCTGCGCCTTCTCCCGCACCAGCTGGTCCTGAGGGGGCCCCCGGGTGGGGATCAGTGGGGTCCCACAACGCGGGCAGAGGGTCCCAAAGCCCCAACCCTCACCTTGACCAGCAGCATCAAGCGGTTGTAGCAGCCCTCCAGGAACTCCTGGCAGAAGTGGCTGAGGAAAAGCTGCACGTTGCGAGCAGAGCGACGCGGGGGCTCGGCCTCGGGCATGACCTGGCGCCGGCGCGGCGCTCGCCGCAGCTCCTTCCCCAGGTCGTGGCTGTAGTTCTTCAGCTGCCAGGGGATGAGCAGACGGAGATGCGTCCCAGCGTCACCTCCTGCTTCGCCCTCACCACCCTCCCCGTCACAGAAGCACCAGGTTGGAAGAGACCCCCAGGATTGCGGAGTCCAACCATTCCCATCAGTCACTAACCCATGTCCCTCAGCACTTCATCCACTCGTCCCTTAAACCCTCCAGGGAAGGGGACTCAACCCCCTCCCTCCTCCAGCACCCAACGACCCTTTTCCATGGAATATTCCATCCTGATGTCCATCCTGAGCCTCCCCTGGTGGAGCTTGAGGCCATTCCCTCTCGCCTTGTCCCTTGGGAGAAGAGCCCAGCTCCCTCCTCTCCACAACCTTGAGGCCTTTCCTTCTCAAAATTCCTATCCAATTTCTATCAAAACTCCTATCAAATACTAAACCATGGCCAATGGCATCTTGGCTTGGATCAGAAATGGTGTGAGCAGCAGGGCCAGGGAGGTGATTCTCCCTCTGGGCTCAGCACTGGGGAGGCCGCTCCTTGAATCCTGTGTTGAGTTGTGGGCCCCTCAGCACAAGAAGGATGTTGCGGCTCTGGAGAGAGTCCAGAGAAGAGCAACGAAGCTGGTGAAGGGGCTGGAGAACAGGCCCTATGAGGAGCGGCTGAGAGAGCTGGGGGGGTTATCCTGGAGAAGAGGAGGCTGAGAGGAGACCTCATTACTTTCTACAACTCCCTGAAAGGAGGTTGTAGAGAGGAGGGAGCTGGGCTCTTCTCCCAAGGAACAGGACGAGAGGGAATGGCCTCAAGCTCCACCAGGGGAGATTTAGGCTGGAGATGAGGAGGAAGTTTTTCCCAGAAAGGGTCATTGGGCATTGGAACAGGCTGCCCAGGGAGGGGGTTGATTCCCCTTCCCTGGAGGTGTTTAAGGGACGGGTAGACGAGGTCCTGAGGGACATGGGTTAGTGTTTGATAGGAATGGTTGGACTCGATGACGCGATGGGTCTCTTCCAACCTGGTTGTTCTATGCTTCTACGATCCCCACACTCACGTTGTGCAGCCCTTTGTGGAAGACGACGTCCCGGTCCCCGATTGCCTTCAAGCCCTGCAGGACGTAGGAGCCCCCGAAGCGCGAGTGCCTGGGGCAGGGGACATGGATTGAGTCGGGTTGTCCATGGGGGGGGGTCCCAGTTTGGCTGGGAGGGGAAAGGGGGGGTCCCAGCCCCTCACCTGGATGCTCTCTGCAGCGCTCGAGTTCTCTTCTCCGCCATCTCCCGCTGCCTCAAGGCCTCCAGCTCCTGCGTGTCCTCCCGGTGCTCGGCAGCCGCCGGTCCCTGCCCCAAGGCCGCCAGCTCCTCCGGGTTCTACAGGCAGCACCATTCAGCCCCACGGCGGCTTCCGAGGGGCTGGCGGTGACCACCGCTCCCGGACCTGGGCTCACCTGGTCGCGGAACATGAGGGAGACGATCTCCAGGACGTGCAGGGCCCACTGCTGCTCGGCCTGGGCGCTGGCCAGGAACTTGAGCAGGTCGTCCATGCCGCTGACATGCAGAGCCCACAGCACCCGGTCGTGGACGCTGGCATCGCCGTCCACTCCCTGAGAGAAACACAGAGAGGGTCAGCAGGCAGGAGCTTGAGGGTGACACTCAGCTGGCTGGAAGCTGGAGGTTCCAAAGGCATCGGAATCCAGGCTGGATCCATGGGCTGAGACTAATGGGATGAAGGTTAACGAGGCCAAACGGCAGATCTTGCACTTGGGGCACAACAACCCTGAGCAGCTCCAGACGAGGAGAAGTCTGGCTGGAAAGTGCCTGGAGGAGAAGGACCTGGGGGGGGTTGGTTGAAGAGGAGGCAGCAGTGTGCCCAGGGGGCCAAGAAGGCCAAAGGCATCTTGGCTTGGAGCAGAGCCGGCGTGGCCAGCAGGGCCAGGGAGGTTCTTCTCCCTCTGGACTCGGCCCTGGGGAGACCAAACCTCGAATCCTGGGTTAGTGATTGATGGGAACGGTTGGATTCCATGATCCTGGGGGTCATTTATGGCCTCGAGCTCCACCAGGGGAGATTTAGGCTGGAGATTAGGAGGAAGTTTTTCACGCAGAGGGTCATTGGGCATTGGAATAGGCTGCCCAGGGAGGGGGTTGATTCCCCTTCCCTGGAGGTGTTTAAGGCACAGGTAGACGAGGTCCTAAGGGACTTGGGGTGACTGGGATCCCCAGGGAGCAATCGCAGCCCCAAAGCTACTGGGCAAGCGTCCCATCCGGTACCTGCTCCTCCGTGGGGTCCGCGGGGACGTGGAGCACGTTGCGCACCAGCAGCAGGATCCTCTCGATGAGCAGCGTGTCCTCCTCCTGCCGCTGTTCCCAGTCCTGGGACGATGGAGCCGTCAGAGGTGCCCACGCAGGCCCCGGCCCCGCTCAGGGGTCCCCACGCAGGCCCCGGCCCAGCTCGGCACAACCGAACCCCACTGACGCGGCACTCACCAGCTTCAGGAGGTCGTAGAGCTTCTCGCTCAGCACCCCAAAAACTTTCTCGCTGGCGAAAGCCTGTGGAAAGCCTGTGTGAGGCTGGGGGTCCCGGCAGCGTGCCCCCCCACCCCAGGCCCAGGGACCTCTCGCCGGACAGACTCACCTCCTTGTAGGCCTGGAGGTAGGAAAGAACCTGGAGAAAGTGGTGCCGGGAGGCGGCATCCGCTGGCACTTTGCCGAAGCAGAGCAGAGCCGGTTGGGTCAGGTTCACCATCAGCCTGGACAGGAGAAGGGGGGTTAGGGGTGAGACGACTGCCCTAGAGACCCCCACGTAGCCCCTGTGCCCCATATCTGGGGTCGTGGGACCCCCATCCGGCCCCCAGGTCTGTCTACTGCACCCAGGACCCCTGCACAGGCCCCGGGGCTGCCTCCAGAACCCAAAGTTGGGACCTCCTGCTCCCCGTACCCAGGGCCGGGACCCCCATGTCGCTGCCCATACCCAGAGCAGGGACCCCTGGCTCTGCCCCCTCCCCATATGTGAGACCCCCGTGCTGTCCCTGCACTCAGGACCTCTGGTGCTGCTCCTGTACCTGGAACTGGGACCCCGAAACGTGCTGTCCCCACACCCAGAGCCAGGACCCCCATTCTAACCCCCATACCCAGAGCTGGGACCCCTCTGCTGCCCCCATTCTGGGGACCCCCGTGCTGTCCCTGCACTCAGGACCTCTGGTGCTGCTCCTGTACCTGGAACTGGGACCCCCAGAGATGCTACCCCCATACCCAGAGCCAGGACCCCCATTCTAACCCCCATACCTAGAGCTGGGACCCCCATTCTAAGCCCCATATCCAGAGCTGGGACCCCCAATTCTACCCTCCATACCCAGAACCTGGACCCCCCTGGTGCTGCCCTGTCCCCCCACGTAAGGCCTCTGGTGCTGCTCTATACCTGGAGCTGGGACCCCGAAACATGCTGTCCCCACACCCAGAGCTGGGAACCCCATTCTAACCCCCATACCCAGAGCTGGGAACCCCATTCTAACCCCCATACCCAGAGCTGGGAACCCCATTCTAACCCCCATACCCAGAGCTGGGACCCCCCATTCTAACCCCCATACCCAGAGCCGGGACCCCCATTCTAAGCCCATACCTAGAGCTGGGACCCCCATTCTAAGCCCCATATCCAGAGCTGGGACCCCCAATTCTACCCTCCATACCCAGAACTGGGACCCCCCATTCTAAGCCCCATATCCAGAGCTGGGACCCCCAATTCTACCCTCCATACCCAGAACTGGGACCCCCCATTCTAACCCCCATACCCAGAGCCGGGACCCCCGTTCTAACCCCCATACCCAGAGCTGGGAGCCCCATTCTAACCCCCATACCCAGAACCTGGAGCCCCCGGTGTTGCCCTGTCCCCCCATGTAAGGCCTCTGGTGCTGCTCTATACCTGGAGCTGGGACCCCCAAAGATGCTACCCCCACACCCAGAGCTGGGACCCCCATTCTAAGCCCCATACCCAGAGCTGGGACCCCCATTCTAACCCCCATATCCAGAACTGGGACCCCCATTCTAACCCCCATACCCAGAGCCAGGACCCCCCATTCTAACCCCATATCCAGAACTGGGACCCCCCATTCTAACCCCCATACCCAGAGCCAGGACCCCTATTCTAACCCCCATACCCAGAGCCGGGACCCCCCATTCTAACCCCCATACCCAGAGCCGGGACCCCCCATTCTAACCCCCATACCCAGAGCTGGGACCCCCAATTCTACCCTCCACACCCAGAGCTGGGACCCCCAATTCTACCCTCCACACCCAGAGCCAGGACCCCCATTCTAACCCCCATACCCAGAGCTGGGACCCCCATTCTAACCCCATACCCAGAGCCGGGACCCCCATTCTAACCCCCATACCCAGAGCTGGGACCCCCCATTCTAACCCCCATACCCAGAGCTGGGACCCCCCATTCTAACCCCCATACCCAGAGATGGGACCCCCTGTCATTACCCTGTCCCCCCGTGTAAGGTCCCTGGTGCTGCTCTATACCTGGAACCGGGACCCCCAAAGATGCTGTCCCCACACCCAGAGCCAAGACCCCCATGTCGCCCCCTGGTCCCCACCCACCCCCCCCCCCCCCCCCGCGTTGCCCCCAGACCTGAGGAGGGCATCACAGAGCTGCTTATCCTGGGGATGCTGCAGCAGGAGGGGCAGGAGGTCGTTCTGCAGGATCTGGGCCGCCCCAAGCTGCTGCCGCACGTCCCGCGTCTCATCCTCGTGCCGCAGGTACCGGATCAGGTCCTTGACGCTCTCTGGGTGTTGGGGTGGGGGGGAAAACCATGAACCGTCACCCCCCAACTCCGGTTCCATCCACCCTCCCTCCCCTCACCCCCCAACTCCAGTTCCATCCACCCTCCCTCCCCTCACCCCCCAACTCCGGTTCCATCCACCCTCCCTCCCCTCACCCCCATCCCTCCCCTCATTTCCCCCAATTCCAGTTCCATCCCCCCCTCCCTCCCCTAACCCCCCAACTCCAGTTGCATCCCCCCTCCCTCCCCTCACCCCCCCCTCCAGTTCCATCCCCCCCTCCCTCCCCTCACCCCCCCCACCCCTTCCAGTTCCATCCCCCCTCCCTCCCCTCACACCCCCCCACCCCCTCATTCCCCCCTCCCAGATTCCATC
>JAUMJK010002106.1:0-29839 GCA_033558105.1 Coccyzus lansbergi
CCCCCCCAGCTGTGCCGTCCTGACCGAGTTCGCTCGCCTCCAGCTGCAGCCCAAGGGGATTCGGGGTACGAGGGAGGGTTGGGGGGCCCCCCCTCACCCCCATCCCAATTTTGGGGTCCTCATTCCCCCCTTTGTCCCCCTTGACTCCAGCCTTGGGGTCCCCATCCCCGTCTTTGACGTCCCCAGCCCTCCTTTCCCCTTATTCCCTATTCCTCCCCATCCCCATTTTGGGGGTCCCCGTCCCCCCATTCCCCCCCCCTCCTTATTTTTGGGGTCCCCCTCCTTTTCTCCAGTCGTTCTCCCCGGGGAGGAGCAGCCGGACGGGGAGGGGGACCCCAAGAATGGGGACCCCGATGGCCCCACTGCCCCGAGGACAGCGAAGCCAGGGGACGTCTGTGAGGTGGGAGGGGGGGGGGTGCATTTTGGGGTTCAGGGGTTTGGGGTTCAGGGGTTTGTGGTGGTTGTGAGGTTCAGGGTTTGGGGTTCAGGGTTTAGGGGGTGGATTTGGGGTACAGGGTTTGGGGTACAGGCTTTAGGGGTTCAGGGGTTTGGGGGTGAAGGGCTGGGGGGATGGTTTGGGGGTTCAGGCTGGGGTGGGGGGTGGTGCTTTTGGGGGACAGGTTTTGGGAACGCGTTTTGGGGGTTCAGGGTTTTGGGGAGGCATTTTGAAGGTCTGGGATTTTGGGGTTCGGGGGTTTGGGGGTTCAGGAGTTTGGGGCAGTTGTGGAATTCAGGGTTTGGGGGTGAAGGGCTGGGGGTGGTTTGGGGGTGAAGGGGTTTGGGGTTCAGGGGTTTGGGGGCTCAGGGTTCGGTTGGGGTTGCAGGGACAGGGGGTTTGGCTCAGTTTGGGGGGTTTGGGCTCAGTTTGAGGGGTTGGATTTGGGGTTTAATATTTTGGGGTGCAGTCATGGCTCCCCCCTCATATTTTTTTCGGGGGGGGCTGCAGGTGCTGGAGGCACTGGGTGTCTCAAGGCTTTGGGGTTTGTTTGGGGCTTTGGGGTTTGGTTGGGGCTACAGGGATGGGGGTTTTGGCTCAGTTTGGGGGTTTGGGCTCAGTTTGAGGGGTTGGATTTGGGGGTTTCAGACTTTGGGGTTCAGTCAGGGCCCCCCCCTCACCTTTTCCCAAGGTGGGGCTGCAGGTGCTGGAGGTACTGGGTGTCTCAGGGCTTCAGGGTTTGGTTGGGGCTGCAGGGACAGGGCTTTTGGCTCAGTTTGGGGGTTTGGGCTCAGTTTGAGGGGTTGGATTTGGGGTTTCAGATTTTGGGGTGCAGTCAGGGCCCCCCCCCTCATATTTTTTTCATGGGGGGCTGCAGGTGTTGGAGGTCCTGGGTGTCTCAGGGCTTCAGGGTTTGGTTTGGGCTGCAGGGATGGAAGTTTTGGCTCAGTTTGGGGTTTTGGCTCAGTTTGAGGGGTTGGATTTGGGGTTTAAGATTTTGGGGTGCAGTCAGGCCCCCCCACCTCGTATTTTTTTCAGGGGGGGCTGCGGGTGCTGGAGGCTCTGGCGGCCTCGGGGCTGCGCTCCATCCGCTTCGCCCTGGAGGTGCCGGGTCTGGGGGCCGTGGTGGCCAACGACGCCTCCCCCCGAGCCGTCGCCCTCATGCGCCGCAATGTGGCCTTCAGTGGGGTGGGGGCCCTGGTCACCCCCAACATGGCCGACGCCAGGTAACCCCCCTTCTCCTGGACCCCCAAATCCCGCAGCTGCCTCCCTGCCAGCTTTGGGAGGCACCAAACTGGTCCCAGTAGCTGTAACTGGGAGGGGTCAGGAGGTAGGGCTCTTGTCTCCAGGAGATGCAGCATCAAGGAGGGGAAGGGGGAAAGGTTTGGGGGTCCTTGTGTCCCAAGAAGGGGGATCCTCGAGGTTTGGGGGTCCAAGAAGGGGGATCCTCAAGGTTTGGGGGTTCCTGTGTCCCAAGAAGGGGGATCCACAAAGTTTGGGAGTTTCTGTGTCCCAAGAAGGGGGATCCTCAAGGTTTGGGGCTCTCTGTGTCCCAAGAAGGGGGATCCACAAAGTTTGGGAGTTTCTGTGTCCCAAGAAGGGGGATCCTCAAGGTTTTGGGGGTCCAAGAAGGGGGATCCTCAAGGTTTGGGGGTTCCTGTGTCCCAAGAAGGGGGTTCCTCAAGGTTTGGGGGTCCCTGTGTCCCAAGAAGTGGGATCCTCAAGGTTTGGGGGTTCCTGTGTCCCAAGAAGGGGGATCCACAAAGTTTGGGAGTTTCTGTGTCCCAAGAAGGGGGATCCACAAAGTTTGGGAGTTTCTGTGTCCCAAGAAGTGGGATCCTCAAGGTTTTGGGGGTCCAAGAAGGGGGATCCACAAGGTTTGGGGGTCCCTGTGCCCCAAGAAGGGGCATCCTCAAGGTTTGGGGGTCCCTGTGTCCCAAGAAGGGGGATCCACAAGGTTTGGGGGTCCCTGTGCCCTAAGAAAGGGGATCCTCAAGGTTTGGGGGTCCAAGAAGGGGGATCCTCAAGGTTTGGGGCTCTCTGTGTCCCAAGAAGGGGGATCCCCAAAGTTTGGGGGTTCCTGTGTCCCAAGAAGGGGGATCCTCAAGATTTGGGGGTCCCTGTGTCCCAAGAAGGGGGTATCTGCGAGGTTTTGGGGGGTCGCTGCACCCTGAAGTGTTGGGGTGGGGGTCCCCCCCTTTCTCCATGTCCCCCAAACCCCCAGGACGCTGATGTACGAGAGCAAAGTGAAGGGAGAACCCTTCGACGCCATCGACCTCGACCCCTATGGCAGCCCCAGCCCCTTCCTGGATGCTGCTGTACAGGCCGTGAGCGAGGGAGGTGAGCAAAGTCGGGGGGATCCTGGATCCTTGGGGACCCCCCACCTCAACATGTGAGAGAGAAGCGGGTGATGAAGGCCTCAAGGGCACCCGCAGAGAGTCTGGGGGTGACCCGGAGCTGGGTTGGAGCTGCTGGAGGGGTTGGAGGTTCTCCAGAGGGATGGGAGCTGCTTGGATCCATGGGCTGAGAGCAAAGGGGCTGAGGTTGGAGCAGGAACTTGGGTCCCAACAACCCTGAGCAGCTCCAGCCCAGGAGAAGTCTGGCTGGAAAGGGCCTGGAGGAGAAGGCCCTGGGGGGGTTGGGGGAAGAGGAGCCAACCAGGTGGCCAAGAAGGCCAAGGGCATCTTGGCTTGGAGCAGCCACAGTGTGGCCAGCAGGGCCTAGAAGGCCCTAAAGGGGTCCCAGGAGGCTCTAGAGGGTTCCTGGGGGTGTGAGAAGGGTCCTAGAAGCTCCTAAAGGGGCCAGGGAAGTTCTTCTCCCTCTGGCCCCTTGAATCCTGGGGTCAATTGTGGGTCCTTCATGCCAAGAAAGACCTTGAGGGGCTGGAGAATGTTTGGAGAAGGGAATGAAGCTGGGGAAGGGGCTGGAGAAGCAGAGGAGCATCTGAGAGAGCTGGGGGGGCTCAGCCTGGAGAAGAGGAGCCTGAGGGGAGACCTCATTGCTCTCTCCCTGCAAGGAGCTTGTGGAGAGGAGGGAGCTGAGCTCTTCTGCCAAGGGCCAGGGGACAGGCCAGAGGGAATGGCCTCAAGCTCCACCAGGGGAGGCTCAGGATGAACAGGAGGGAAAAATTCTTCATGGGAAGGGTGTTGGGTGCTGGACCAGGGAGGGGGTTGAGTCCCCTTCCCTGGAGGGTTGAAGGGACGTGTGGCCGAGGTGCTGAGGGACACAGGTCAGTGATTGATGGGGACGGTTGGACTCCATGATCCGCTGGGTCCTTCCCCACTTTATTTTATGATTCTGACCCCCCCCCACCGCAGGGCTGCTCTGCGTCACCTGCACCGACATGGCTGTTCTGGCCGGGAACAGCCCCGAGACCTGTTACGGCAAATACGGCTCCGTCTCGCTCAAGGGCAAGTTCTGCCATGAAATGGTGAGTAGCAGAGGTTGGGGTGGGGAGGCCAAACCCACCCACAGCTTGAGTTAAGGGGTGTCGTCGTCCCCCCCCACGTTTTTTCGCTGTTCCAGGCCCTGCGGATCATCCTGCACAGCCTCGACAGCCGCGCCAACTGCTACCAGCGCTTCATCGTCCCCTTGCTCTCCGTCAGCGCCGACTTCTACGTCCGCGTCTTCGTCCGCGTCTTCACGGGGCAGGCGAAGGTGAAGAATTCAGCCAGGTGAGGAGTAGGGGGCGGGGGGTTGGTGGGGGAGGGTCAAACAGACCCCCGCAATCCTGCCCCAATCCCATTTCCTTGCAGCAAACAGGCTCTAGTTTATCACTGCGTGGGCTGCGGCTCCCACCACCTCCAGCGGCTCGGGAAGGTGACCGAGCACGGGAACGGGTATGGGGGTCGGGGGGGGCTCTGGGGCTGGGGAGAGGGGGATCTGGGAGGCGGGGGGGGGTCAGGAATGGGTTGGGGGGGGGATGAGAAGGGGGTCAGTGATGGTTTTGGGGGGCTGTGAAGGGAGGGGGGGACTGTGAGGGCTGAAATGGGGGGTCTGAGGGCTAATATGGGGACTCAGTGATAGGAGAGAGGGTCTGAGAGCTGAAATGGGGGGGTCTGAGGGCTGATATGGGGTCTCAGTGATTGGGTGGGCTGTGAGGGCTGAAATGGGGGGGTTGAGGGCTGAAATGGGGGGGTCTGAGGGCTGAAATGGGGGCTCAGTGATAGGAGGGGGAGTCTGAGAGCTGAAATGGGGGGGTCTGAGGGCTAATATGGGGACTCAGTGATAGGAGAGAGGGTCTGAGAGCTGAAATGGGGGGGTCTGAGGGCTGAAATGGGGTCTCAGTGATTGGGTGGGCTGTGAGAGCTGAAATGGGGGGGTCTGAGGGTTGAAATTGGGGGGGGTCTGAGGGCTGAAATGGGGGCTCAGTGATTGGGGGTGGGTCTGAGGGCTGAAATGGGGGGGTCTGAGGGCTGAAATGGTGGCTCAGTGATAGGAGGGGGGGTCTGAGGGCTGAAATGGGGGCTCAGTGATTCGGGGTGGGGGGGGCCCTCAACCCCCTGAATTCTCTTCCCCAGCTTCAAGTATGGGGCAGCCACAGGGCCGCCCGTGGGGCCAAGCTGCGAGTTCTGCCAGCACCGACACCAGGTTGGGGCTTCCCCTGTGTGTGTGTCCCCCCCCCCCAAACCCTGACACCCCACCCTGTACCCCTTTTTCACCCTCCCCTCACCACCGTTGTCCCCCCCACCCAAGTTGGGGGGCCCCATCTGGGCTGAGCCCCTGCACGACGTCGACTTTGTGGGGCGGCTGCTGTCGGCGCTGGAGCGGAACCCGGGGCGCTTCGGCACCGAGCAGAGGATGCGAGGGGTGCTCAGCGTCATCACCGAGGTGCGGGGACAGGGACAGAGGGACAGGGACCGGGGATCAGGGGTGGGGCAGGCATGGGATGGGAAGGAGGGGATGGGGACAAAGGGAGAGAAATGGGGACCAGGAATGGGACAGGAATGAGGAGATGGGGACAGGGATGGGATGGGGAGGAGGGGATGAGGACAAGGGGAGAGGAATGGAGACCAGGAATGGGACAGGGATAAGGGGACAGGAATGAGGGGATGGGGACAGGAATGAGGGGATGGGGACAGGGATGAGGAGATGGGGACCAGGAATGGGACAGGGATGAGGGGATAGGAACCAGGAATGGGACAGGGATGAGGGGACAGGGAGCAGGGATGGGACAGGAATGAGGGGATGGGGACAGGGATGAGGGAATGGGGACCAGGAATGGGACAGGAATGAGGGGATGGGGACAGGGATGAAGGGATGGGGACAGGGATGAGGGGACGGGGGCCAGGAATGGGACAGGGATGAGGGGATGGGGACAGGGATGGGATGGGATGGGAAGGAGGGCATGGGGACAAAGGGAGAGAAATGGGGACCAGGAATGGGACAGAGATGAGGGGACGGGGACAGGGATGGGATGGGGAGGAGGGGATGAGGACAAGGGGAGAGAAATGGGGACCAGGAATGGGACAGGGATGAGGGGACAGGAATGAGGGGATGGGGACAGGGATGAGGGGATGGGGACAGGGATGAGGGGATGGGGACCAGGAATGGGACAGGGATGAGGGGATAGGAACCAGGAATGGGACAGGGATGAGGGGACAGGGAGCAGGGATGGGGACAGGAATGAGGGGATGGGGACAGGGATGAGGGAATGGGGACCAGGAATGGGACAGGAATGAGGGGATGGGGACAGGGATGAGGGGATGGGGACAGGGATGAGGGGACGGGGGCCAGGAATGGGACAGGGATGAGGGGATGGGGACAGGGATGGGATGGGATGGGAAGGAGGGCATGGGGACAAAGGGAGAGAAATGGGGACCAGGAATGGGACAGAGATGAGGGGATGGGGACAGGGATGGGATGGGGGAGGAGGGGATGAGGACAAGGGGAGAGGAATGGGGACCAGGAATGGGACAGGGATAAGGGGACAGGAATGAGGGGATGGGGACAGGGATGAGGGGATGGGGACCAGGAATGGGACAGAGATGAGAGGATGGGGACCAGGAATGGGACAGGGATGAGGGGACAGGGAGCAGGGATGGGACAGGGATGAGAGGTTGGGGACAGGGATGAGGGAATGGGGACCAGGAATGGGACAGGGATGAGGGGACGGGGACCAGGAAGGGGACAAGAACATGGAGAGGGACAGGGATGGGGCAAAGAGAGAAGAATGGGGACCAGGGATGGGACAGGGGTGAGGATGAGGGGGACAGGGATGGGATGGGGACAGGGATGGGATGGGGGACAGAAGGAGAGGAATGGGGACCAGGAATGGGACAGGGAGACAGGACAGGGATGAGGACCAGGAATGAGACAGGGATGAGGGAACAGGGACCAGGAACAGAACAAGGATGAGGGGATGGGATGAGGGGCCAGGGCCAGAGACGAAAGAGAGGGCTTGGTGACCTGGAATGGGACAGGGATGGAATCCGGGGGGGGGTCCCCGAGCCCCCCCCCCCCCCCCCAAAATCCGTGCTGCTGCCCCCCAGGAGCTGGAGGACGTTCCGCTGTACCCACACGCTGGACGGGCTGAGCAGCACCTTGCGCTGCAACACCCCCTCCCTGCTGCAGCTCCGGTGAGGCACCCCAAAACCCCCCAGGCTCTGAGCACCCCAAATCCTGCAGCTTTAGGGCACCCCGACCCCCCTCCTCCCCCCCAGGCTCTGAGCACCCCCAAATCTTGCAGTTTTAGGGCACCCAGAACCCCCCACCCCAAGCTCTGAGCACCCCAAATCCGCCAGCTTTAGGGCACCCCCAACCTCCCCCCCAGGCTCTGAGCACCCCAAATCCTGCAGCTTTGGGGCACCCTGAACCCCACCTCAGCCACCAGGGACCCCCAATTCCCTGGCCCAGAGTCACCGTGACCCCCCTGTCCTGAACCCTGAGCACCCCAAATTCCCCAAGGCATGGACAGTGGGCCCCACACATCCTTTGGGGTGCCCTCCAAATCCCTAGGAACAGCCAGAGATCCAGTGGAGACACCCCCAGATCTCCCCCTCCAGCCCCTGGGTTCCCCATTTTTCCCTAGGGCAAGGGCACCCCCAAATCTCTTGGGATGCCCTCAGATCCCTGAGGACACCCCAAGATCTATTCCCCCCCCCCCCAGTCCCTGTGTCCCCCAACTCCCTTGGGATGCCCCTCAATCCATTGGGACACCCCTAGATCCACTGGGTCACCTCTAGATCCCACCTCCCCCAGCCCCTGTGTCCCCCCAAATCCTGTGCGATGCCCTCAGATCCCTGGGGACACCCCCAGATCTAACCCCCCCAGCCCCTGTGTCCCCCCAAATCCTGTGCGATGCCCTCAGATCCCTGGGGACACCCCCCAGATCTAACTCCCCCCAAACCCCTGTGTCCCCCAAATCCCTTGGGATGCCCCTCAATCCATTGGGACACCCCTAGATCTCCTCCCAAGCCCCTGTGTCTCCCCCAAATCCTTTGAGATGCCCTCAGATCCCTGGGGACACCCCCAGATCTATCCCCCCCAGCCCCTGTGTCCCCCCAAATCCCTCTGCGATGCCCCCCAAACCCCCTGCAGCACCCCCTGGGCACCCCAAAAGTCCCCCTGGGCGGCCTTTTGGGCATCCCTTCCTCTGGTTCAAACCCCCTGGGGGGTCCCCCCATTTTCCGCCTGTGCCCCCCCCCAGCTCCGCCCTGCTCCACGCCGGCTTCCGCGTCTCCCTGTCCCACGCCTGCAAAAACGCTGTCAAGACCGACGCACCCCCTGCCGCCCTCTGGGACCTCATGCGCTGCTGGGTGAGAAATGGGGGGGCAGGGACACCCCCAAAAGCTGTGGGGGGGGAAGCTGAGCACTCCCCTTCCCCGAGCTCCAGACTGAGAGAAGCCTGTCTAGAAAACTACCAGGAGGAGAGGGACCTGGGGGGGTTGGTCGACAGCGACTGACCATGAGCCAGCAGTGTGCCCAGGGGGCCAAGAAGGCCAAGGGCATCCTGGCTTGGATCAGAAATGGTGTGACCAGCAGGGCCAGGGAGGTGATTCTCCCTCTGGACTCAGCACTGGGGAGGCCACTCCTTGAATCCTGTGTTGAGTTGTGGGCCCCTCAGCACAAGAAGGATGTTGAGGCTCTGGAGAGAGTCCAGAGAAGAGCAACGAGGCTGGTGAAGGGGCTGGAGAACAGGCCCTATGAGGAGCGGCTGAGAGAGCTGGGGGGGTTTATCCTGGAGAAGAGGAGGCTGAGAGGAGACCTCATTACTCTCCACAACTCTCTGAAAGGAGGTTGTGGAGAGGAGGGAGCTGGGCTCTTCTCCCAAGGGACAGGGGACAGGACGAGAGGGAATGGCCTCAAGCTCCACCAGGGGAGATTTAGGCTGGAGATTAGGAGGAAGTTTTTCCCAGAAAGGGTCATTGGGCATTGGAAGAGGCTGCCCAGGGAGGTGGTTGATTCCCCTTCCCTGGAGGTGTTTAGGGGACGGGTGGACGAGGTGCTGAGGGACATGGGTTAGTGTTTGATAGGAATGGTTGGACTCCATGATCCGATGGGTCTTTTCCAACCTGGTTGTTCTCTGATTCCCCTGAACCCCCTTTTTTTCCTTGTCAGGCCAAGCTGCACCCGGTGAAGCGTGAGCGGCTCTCGGAGACCAGCCCGGCCGCCCGCATCCTCGCCGTGGAGCCCACGTAGGAGTCCCCCCAAAATTGCCCTGAGCACCCCCAATTGCTCTGACCCCCCCCCCCCAAAATAATCCTGATACCTCCCCGGATCACTCTGAACGCCCCAAATAATCCTGACACCTCCTCCCAAAATCACTCTGACTACTTCAAATCGCTCTTTGAACCCCCCCAAATGACCCTGGGACCCCCCCCCAAAATGACCTTGTCCTCCCCCAGTGGACTCATCATCCCCCCTGTACCCCCTCAAATGACCCTGTCCCCCCCCCCCTTTTTGCCCCCCCGCCCCCTACCAGGCTCCAGGCCTCCTTCGCTCTCCACCCGGACGCCAACCCCAGCTCCCGGAAACGAGGCCTCAAGCGCTTCCCGGAGAACCCCGAAGCCTTTTGGGGTCCCAAGGCTCGGGCAAAGGCCGGGTAAGGGCTGGGGGTTGGGGGGGGACACCCCCAAACTCCCCACACATCCCACCCCCCCTCCTCCTTAGAATTATGCTTGGAGAGAGGTGGGAGGAGGAACACCACACCCCCCCCCCAAAAAAAAAAACCCCAAAAATCAGGGGTGAGGAGGGGGGGGTCCCCTGGTCTATTATAATTTTTTTGGCTGGGGGCTTTATCTGTACCCCCCTTGACCCCCCCCCCCAGGGGTGGGATATCCCCCTCCCTCCAGGAGAAGCGTCAGCGGCTGCAGAACAAGCGTTCGGGGGGGGCACGAACGGAGAGCGACTCCAGCCTCAAGCAGTTCCCCTGTAAACGCTTCAAGGAGGTAACGGGGATGGGGGGGGGGGGCTGGAATAATTGAGGGGGGGGCTAGAATAATGGGGAGAGGGGGCTGGAATAATGGGGAGGGGCTGGAATAGGTGGGGGGGTGAGCCTGGGAAGAAAGGGGGAGCACGGGAAGAAGGAATGGGGCTGGAATAATGGGGAGGGGGGAGCCTGGGAATAAGGAATGGGCCTAGAATAATAGAGGGGGGGCTGGAATAATAGAGTAGAGGGGGTAGAATAGTAGAATGGGGGCTGGAATATTGGGGGGGTGGCTGGAGTATTGGGGAGGGGGACACTGGAATATTGGGGGGGACCCAGGGAACAAAAGGGGGAGTGAGGGAACAAGGAATGGGGCTGGAATAATGGGAGGGGGGAGACTGGGATAATGGGGGGGAACTGGGATAATTGGGTGGGAGGGACTGGAATGGTGGGGTTGGAATAATAGGGGGGGACACTGGGATAATGGGAGGGGGCTGGAATAATGAAGGAGGGGGGACACTGGGATATTGGGGGGCTGGAATAATGGGGTTGGAATAATAGGGGGGACACTGGGATAATGGGGGGACACTGGGATATTGGGGGGGCTGGAATAATGAAGGGGACACTGGGATATTGGGGGGGCTGGGATAATGGGAGAGGGCTGGGATAATTGGGGGGGACACTGGGATAATTGGGAGGGGCTGGAATAATGGGGGGGCTGGAATAACGGGGTTGGAATAATAGGGGGAGACACTGGGATAATTGGGGGGGGACTGGGATAATGGGGTTGGGATCATGGGGGGGACACTGGGATAACTGGGGGGGCTGGAATAATGGGGTTGGAATAATAGGGGGAGACACTGGGATAATTGGGGGGGGACTGGGATAATGGGAGGGGGCTTGAATAATTGGGGGGGGGGAACTGGAATGCCGAGGGGGGTGGAATGAGGGGGGCTGGAATATTGGGGGGGGGACTGGGCTAAAAAGAGAGGCTGGAATAATTGGGGGGGGGGGGGACACCCTGGGAACAAAGTGGGAGCCCAGGAGCAAGGAATAGACCTGGAAAAATTGGGGGGGGGGGGGGGTCTGGAATAAGGTAAAGAATCTCTGGGAACAAGGTGTGTGTGGGGGGGGTCCTCACTGCCTTTTATCCCCCCCCCCTCCCCCAGGGAAGCTGCTCGCTGGGAGCCGACTGCCGCTACTCACACCAGGAGGAGGGGGTCCCGGCCCCCCAACCCCACCCCGATGATCCCCAATAAACTGCGTCCGGAGGAAAAATTCACATAGGATTTAATGCACTTTTGGAGGATGGGGAGGGGGTGAGGGAGGGGGAGAGGGCTTGAACCCCCCCCCAACTCAGAGCCCCCCCCGCAGCGAGACCAGGAACGTCCGGATCTCCATGGGCTCCAGGCGCACCCGGCGCGGATCCAGTTTGGGACTGGGAGGGGACTGGGATGGACCTGGGGAAAGGAGGGTGAGACACCCCCAGGCTTTAACCCTCCCCTAAAGACACCCCCCCCCTCCCCACAACCCCAGACTCCCCCAAAACCCACCAGCACCGGTATCCGGGGTCCAAACGAGGCGGGAGACGGCGTCGAGGGGCAGGTCGGCCCCAAGGCTCAGCTCCTGCACCGAGACGATGGAGAAGGCCGAGAAGAGGCTCTGGGAGAGGGAAAAATCCATCAGGGATACGGAACAGGGAGTGGGGAGGGCCGGGAATGGGAACCCGGAGTGGGAAGTGGTGGTTCTGGGAATGGGAATTGGGAGTGGGAATTGGTTCGGGGAGTGGGAATTGGGAGCAGGAATTGACTCTAGGGAGTGGAGATCAGCTCTGGGAATTGGGAGTGAAAATTAGCTCTTGGAGTGGGAACTGGGAGCAGGAATTGACTTTGGGAGTGGGGATCGGCTCTGGGAAGGGGAATTAGGAATGGGATTTGACTCCAGGAGTGAGGATTGGCTCTGGGAATGGGAATCAGGAGTGGGAATTGGTTCTGGGAGTGGGAATTTGGAGCAGAAATTGGGAATCGGGAGTGGGAATTGGATCTGGGAGTGGGAATTTGGAGCAGGAGTTGACTCTAGGAGTGGGGATCAGCTCTGGGAATGGGAATCCAGAGTGGAATTGGCTCTGGGAGTGGGAATTGGGAGCAGGGAGGTCCAGGAATGGGATTTGGGAGCAGGAATTGACTCTGGGAGTGGGGATCGGCTCTAGGAATGGGAATCGGGAGTAGGAATCACTGTGGGAATGGGAATCGGGACTGGGAATTGGTTCTGGGGGTGGGAATCGCTGCAGGGAGCAGCTCGAGGAGTGGGGAGCAGCCCTCCAGCCATGGATCCAGCCTCTCCTGATCCCTCTCTAGATCCTTCCTGCCCTCCAGCCTCTCCTGATCCCTCTCTAGATCCTTCCTGCTCTCCAGCCATGATCCAACCTCTCCCGATCCCTCTCTAGATCCTTCCTGCCCTCCAGCCATGGATCCTGATCCCTCTCCAGTTCCTTCCTGCTCTCCAGTCATGATCCAACCTCTCCCGATCCCTCTCTAGATCCTTCCTGCCCTCCAGCCATGGATCCAGCTTCTCCCGATCCCTCTCCAGATCCTTCCTGCCCTCCAGCCATGGATCCTGATCCCTCTCTAGATCCTTCCTGCTCTCCAGTCATGATCCAACCTCTCCTGATCCCTCTCTAGATCCTTCCTGCCCTCCAGCCATGGATCCTGATCCCTCTCCAGTTCCTTCCTGCTCTCCAGTCATGATCCAACCTCTCCCGATCCCTCTCTAGATCCTTCCTGCCCTCCAGCCATGGATCCAGCTTCTCCCGATCCCTCTCCAGATCCTTCCTGCCCTCCAGCCTCTCCTGATCCCTCTCTAGATCTATCCTGCCCTCAATCCATGGCTCCAGCTGCTCCCACTCCCCATCCCTCCCTCCCCAGAGCCGGGGATGGTGTGGGGAAGGCCGCGGTGTCTCACCAGGAGGTCGATGGTGACAGGTTGGGAGCCATTGACGCTCTCCCCGCGCTCGAACTGGTGCTCCAGCCTCAGGAGGACGTTCCCATCATCCTCGGCCGCCAGCGTCAGGAGATGGACGTTGGGCGGCAGCTCCGTCTTCAGTGCTGAGAACTGGGAGAGGGTGGGGGTCACGGTGAGGGGGGGGACGCGCTGGCTGTGACCCCCCACCCTAGCCCCACGAACCCCTAATCTCACCTCCTGCCGTCCCCGGCTGAGGGACGAGCCCTCGCCGGCCACCAGCACCGCGTAGGGTGCCAGGACCAGCTCCTGTGCCAGCGGCCGGTGCCGCTCGGCCGCCGATCCCACCGGATCCAGGAGGACGAGGTGGCGGCCGCGGACAACCAGCCCTTGCCCCGTGGCTCCCGGCTCCGACAGCGCCTCCGCCACTCCCCGGTTGTCATCGCAGAGCAGCCGGCGATGGACCTGGGGGGCACGGGAAGCGAAGCCGGCGTGGGGTGCAAGCCCTTGAGGCGGCAGCCTGGTCCTTGCACCCCAGAATTTGCGTCCCTGAGGCTGTGTCCTGGCCCTTGCGTCTCCGCATTTGAAGGAGTTTGTGGAGAGGAGGGAGCTGGGCTCTTCTCCCAGGGGACAGGACAGAGGGAATGGCCTCAAGCTCCACCAGGGGAGGCTCAGGATGGACAAGATGGAAAAATTCTTCATGGAAAAGGTGCTGGAAGAGGGAGGGGGTTGAGTCCCCTTTCCCTGGAGGGTTTAAGGGTCGGGTGGACAAGGTGCTGAGGGACACGGGTCAGTGATTGATGGGGCTGGTTGGACTCCACGATCCGCTGGGTCCTTCCCAAGCTGGTGATTCTAGGATTCTATGATCTGCATCCCAGCTCTTGCAGCCTCACATCTGCCTCCCTGAGGCTCCGTCCCTGCCCGTTTCCATCCCAGCGCATCCCCCGACCCCACGTCCCCTCACCATGAGCTCCAAGGAGCCGTCGAAGATGCTGCTGCCGCCCTGCGATCGATCCGTCAGCACCGTCAGCTGCATCTTCTCATCCTACAAGGACGAAGAGAGGAACGGTTGGACTCCATGATCCGATGGGTCTCTTCCAACCTGGTGATTCTATGATTCTAAGAGGCACACGTGTGACGAGCTCTGCCCCAGTCTCAGCCCCGTTTCCCTCCCACCTCAGCGGAGCCACTACCTTGATGAAGATGCGGGTGTTAACGGGGTAATAATTCCCTGCCACGGGCTCCGTCTGGTTCAGGTCCCACGTGGGCCGGTAGTTGCGCCTTTGTAGGGAGGAGAAGCCGGTTACGGAGAGGGGGACGGGGGTGCTCCCCGGTGATCATAGAATAGAATCATAGAATCAGAGAACAACCAGGTTGGAAGAGACCCATCGGATCATGGAGTCCAACCATTCCTATCAAACGCTAACCCATGTCCCTCAGCACCTCATCCACCCGTCCCTTAAACACCTCCAGGGAAGGGGAATCAACCACCTCCCTGGGCAGCCTATTCCAATGCCCAATGACCCTTTCCATGAAAAACTTCCTCCTAATCTCCAGCCTAAACCTCCCCTGGTGGAGCTTGAGGCCATTCCCTCTCGTCCTGTCCCCTGTCCCTTGGGAGAAGAGCCCAGCTCCCTCCTCTCTACAACCTCCATTCAGGCAGTTGTAGAGAGCAATGAGGTCTCCTCTCAGCCTCCTCTTCTCTAGGAGAAACCCCCCCAGCTCTCTCAGCCGCTCCTCATAGGGCCTGTTCTCCAGCCCCTTCACCAGCTTCGTGGCTCAAGCCGGCCCTGACCTGCGCTCCAGGATCTGCCGCCCGTTGGAGTCGGTGTAGAAGACGGAGCCCGTCCGGAGAGGCGTCTCGAAGCGGCTGATGATCTCCTTGCCCACCCCGTCACTGGGGAGATGGGAGGGGGGTCGTTATCAGAGAATCACCAGGTTGGAAAAGACCCAACGGATCATCCAACCGTCCTCATCAATCACTGACCTGTGGCCCTCAGCACCTCGGCCACCCGGCCCTTCAACCCCTCCAGGGAAGGGGACTCAACCCTCTCCCTGGTCCAGGGCCCAGTGACCCTTTCCAAGGAATATTCCATCCTGTCTGCTCCAAGCCAAGACACCCTTGGCCTTCTTGGTCACCTGGTTGGCTCCTCTTCCCCCAACCCCCCCAGGGCCTTCTCCTCCAGGCCCTTTCCAGCCAGACTTCTCCTGGGCTGGAGCTGCTCAGGGTTGTTGTGCCCCAAGTTCCTGCTCCGACCTCAGCCCCTTTGCTCTCAGTCCATGGATCCAAGCAGCTCCCATCCCTCTGGAGAACCTCCAACCCCTCCAGCAGCTCCCCCCAGCTCCGGGTCACCCCCAAACTCTCTCCAGTTGCCCTCAGGGCTTTCATCCAGGTCGGTGATGAAGACATTGAGCAGGGCTCAGCGCGGAGCCCTGGGGACAGCGCTTGGAGCCTCCAGCTGGAGTTAACTCCATTTCCATCACTCTCTGGGCCCTCCAGCCAACCAGTTTTCCACCCAGGAGAGCGTTGGCCTCTCCAGGCCCGAGACTGACAGTTTTCGAAGCAAAACGCTGGGAGAAACCGCGTCAAAGGCTTTTTAGAAGTCCAGCAGACTCCATCCACAGCCTTTCCCTCGTCCAGCAGGCGAGTCCCTTGCTCGCAGAGGCCAGAACCCTCTCAATTCCCACAATCCTAGAGTTTTCCGCCCCTCAGCCCCCACTCACTCCACCGGGATGGGCCCCACGGTCCATTCCAGCTCCAGGTAGGGCTGCCCCGCGCGCAGCCGAACCACCTGGGAGCACCACGAGGAGAAGTTCTGGTGGAGCTCCTGCACCAGGGAGTTCTGTGGGGGACACGGGGGGTTGTCCTCAGTGCTGTGAAGGGGGGACCCAGGGACACCCCCAGCCCTGGGGACACCCCCGGCCCCAGCGCCCACCTGCACCAGGTACGTGGAGACGCGCTTGGAGCTGGAGACGGGGCTGAGGTCGGAGTTGTTGGGGCGGAAGATGTAGGCGCCTGAGGCCTGGGAGCTCTCGGCATTGCCCGAGCTGGCGTTGTACCTGCAGGGAAAGAGGGAAAGGAAAAGGGAGGAGGAGAAGGAGGGAGGAGGAAGAGAAGGAGAATCATAGAATCACTAGGTTGGAAGAGACCCATCGGATCATCGAGTCCAACCATTCCTATCAAACACTAACCCATGTCCCTCAGGACCTCGTCCACCCGTGCCTGAGGGACAAGGAGGAGGAGGAGAAGGAGGAGGAGGAGGAGAAGGAGGAGGAGGAAAAGGAGGAGGAGGAAAAGAAGGAGGAGAAAATAAGGAGAAGGAGGAAAAGGAGGAGGAGGAGGAAAAGGAGGAGGAAAAAGAGGAGGAAAATGAGGAGAAGGAGGAGGAAAAGAAGGAGGAGGAGGAGGAAAAGGAGGAGGAAAGAGGAGGAGGAAAGAGGAGGAGGAGAAGAAGATAGGAAAAAGAAGGAGAAGGAGGAGGAGGAGAAAAAGGAAGGAGGAGGGAAAGGAGAAGAACATAGGATGAGGCAGGAGGAGGAAAAAGATAGGAAAAGGGAGGAGGAGGAAAAGGGAGGAGGAAGAGTACAATGAGGGGAAGGAGGAGGCAGCTCCCCCGCGGGGCAGCGGCTGCCCAGTATCCCCCAGTGCTCACCAGTAGAAGCTCTGGAAGACGGGGAGCGAGATGCCGGCGTCCAGGTTCTCGATCTGCTGCAGGAGCCCCGTGTCGGGGTCGAAGAGCACCCGGACGTGCTGTGGGGCCACAGGGAGAAGGAACGAGTGGAGCCGCTGCCCCCCCAGCCCTGCCCAGCACCCCCAGTTCTTCCCAGCGCCCCACTAATTCTCCAACTGGGCCAAGGGGGAGCTGGGATTCCCCCCAGGATCCATCTCCGGGCTTCCATACCTCATTGTGGATTTCCCGAGGCTGCCGGCGGCGCAGGGTCCGTTTGGGGGGCGCAGGGGGGTCCCTGTGGCGCAGCCGAGAGACGCTGAAGGTGCTGAAGCCCAGAGGGGGAAGAGAGGCCTGGAAAAGCAGCTCCCGCTCGGCGCCACCGGCACCTCCGCGCAGCCAGCGGGTGACGTTGGAGACAGGAACGACCTGGGAGTGGGGAAAATGGGGGGGATTGAAGGGGGTTGGGGGTCTCAGGGTGGGGTTGGGGGTCTCAGGGTGGATTTGGGGGTCTCAGAGGGGGTTTGGGGTCTCACACTCACCTCGCTGGGCACAGTCTGGCCCTGAGCGTCCAGCACCGTGTAGGCCGCTCCGTCCACCGGGAGCCGCAGGGGCCACACGAGACGGCGGCCGAGGGGGTTGTAGACCAGGACGGAGAACTAGGGACGGACAGACAGACGGACACAGCGTCAGAGCCACCCTACAGGTCCCCCCCAAAGGCCTCATGGCGGGGACACCCACGCCAGGACACTCACGTGGGCGGCAGCCTCGGTCAGGGCACAGACGCTGATGTTGAGGCTGTCGCAGAAGACGAAGTTCTGCTTGGAGCCGCTCAGAGCGGCCAGAGCGTTGGCTACCAGCACCTGAGGGAGGCAGAGAGGGGACACGGCTCGGCTAGTGACCCAGGGGGCTCATGGCCCAAACCCCACTGACTGTGGCCACTGGGATCTGAGGGAGGCAGAGAGGTGACACGGCTCAGCTAGTGACCTACAAGGCTCGTGGCCCAAACCCCACTCGCTGTGGCCACTGGGATCTGTGGTAGCTGGAGAGGGGACACGGCATGGCTAGTGACCTAGGGGGCTTGTGGCCCAAACCCCATTGGCCGTGGCCACCAGGACCAGTCCACTGGCCACCAACAGGCCTGGCTTGAACCCAGAAGAGGGACGAGTAGGGGGAGAAAAGGGAGGTGGGAGAAAGGGAGAATTAAAAAAATTAAAAATTAATTTAAAAAAAATTAAAAAATTAAAAGTGGGATTAAAAAAGGGGGAGTTAAAAGAAGAAAAGGGGAAGAGGGTTAAGAGGGGGAGGAGGGGGGTTAAAAGGGGAAATGAGGGGGTTAAAAGGGGAAGAAAGGGGGTGTAAAAAAGGGAAATGAGGGGGTTAAAAAGGGAAATGAGGGGGTTAGAAGGGAGAAGGGACGTTAAAAAGAGGAAGAAGAGGGTTAAAAGGGGGAAAGTAGGTTAAAAGGGAAAGAAGGGGGTTAAAAGGGGTAAAGTAGGTTAAAAGGGAGAAGAGGAATTAAACGGGGAAGAAGGGGTTTAAAGGGGAAAGAAAGGGGTTAAAAGGGGAAAGAAAGGGGTTAAAGGGGGAAAGAAAGGGGTTAAAGGGGGAAGAAGGGGGTTAAAAGGGGGAAAGTAGGTTAAAAGGGGGAAAGTAGGTTAAAAGGGGAAGAAGGGGTTAAAAGGGGGAAAGTAGGTTAAAAAGGGAAGAAGGGGTTAAAGGGGGAAAGAAAGGAGTTAAAAAGGGGAAAGAAAGGGGTAAGAAGGGGGTTCAAAGGGGAAGAAGGAGGTCAAAAGGGGGAAGAAGGGAGTTTAAAGGGGGAAGAAGGGGGTTAAAAGGGGGAAAGTAGGTTAAAAAGGGAAGAAGGGGCTTAAAAGTGTAAAGAAAGGGGTTAAAAAGAGTAAAGAAAGGGGTTAAAAGGGGGAAGAAGTGGGTTAAAAGGGGAAGAAGGGGGTTAAAAGTGTAAAGAAAGGGGTTAGGAAGGGGGAAGAAAGGGGTTGAAAGGGGAAGAAGGGGGTTAAAAAGGGGAAGGAGAAGAGGGGGGTCAAGCTGGCCCCCATCTCCATCCCTCCCCAGCTCCCAGTTTGCTCTGCGGCTGCGACACCAGCTCCCTCCCCCCTGCCCCCAGCCCCGGGCCCCTGCGCCCCTAAAACTGTGGGGTTTCACCCCAAAAAAATCCAGAGGGGAGGGGGGGGGTGGTGGGAGAGATGCACCTGGCAGTGCTGCCAGCCCTTCGCCAGCTGCCGAGCGTAGTCGTCGCTGACGTCCTGCTTGGCGGTGCCGCTGACGGCATCGTGGTGCTGCAGCACGGCCACCGCCTCACCTTGGGGAGAAAGGGGGAAAAATGGGGGGTCAGGGGGGCCCTGGGGGGTCCCAGGGGGGTCCCCAAATCAGCCCCTTGAATCGCAGCATCGCCAGGTTGGGAAAGACGCCAATCAACCACTAAACCAAGGCCCTTAGCACCTCTAGGCCCTTCTAGGCCTTTCTCAACGTCCCCCCGGGACCCTTCTGAAGGCCCCAGGACCCTTCTAGATCCCCCCCAGGGCCCTTCTGAAGCCCCCAGACCCTTCTAAAGACCCCCAGGACCCTTCTAGAGCCCCCCCAGACCCTTCTAGAGCCCTTAAGGATAATTCTAAAGGCCCCCAGACCCTTCTAGAGCCCCCCCAGGACCTTTCTAAAGGACCCAAGACCCTTCTAAAGGACCCAAGACGCTTTTAGATATCCCCCAGGTCTATTCTAAAGGTCCTCAGACCTTTCAAGAACATTCCAGGACCCTTCTAAACGCCCCCAGACCCTTCTAGAGCCCTTGAGGATAATTCTAAAGGCCCCCAGGCCCTTCTAGAGCCCCCCAGGACCCTTCTGAAGCCCCCAGACCCTTCTAGAGCCCCTCAGGGCCCTTCTAGAGGCCCCCAGACCCTTCTAGAGTACCCCAGGACCCTTCTAGAGTCCCCAGGACCCTCATAAAGGACCCAAGACCCTTCTAGATATCCCCCAGGTCTATTCTAAAGGCCCCCAGACCCTTCGAGAACATTCCAGGACTGTTCTCAAGGCCCCCAGACCCTTCTAGAGCCCCTCAGGACCCTTCTGAAGCCCCCAGACCCTTCTAGAACCCCCCCAAGGCAATTCTAAAGTATCACAGAATCACCAGGTTGGAAAATACCCACTGGATCATCGAGTGTGACCATAGTATCACAGACTGGAGACTTACGGAGCACGGAGCTGTCACCGGAGCCATAAGGTCCTTCACGCGCTGCTGTGCCGGCCACGGCCTCCAGCTGGGAGCAGATCTGCCGGGAGGAAACGGGGAGTTGGGAAAGGGGAGCCCCAACTTCTGGGAAAGGGGGAAAACAAACATCTGGGAAAGGGGGAAGCTCCAACATCCGGGAAGGGGGAAGTCTGGTCGTCCAGAAAGGGAGAACCCAAACTTCTGGGAAGGAGAACCATGGCTCTTGGGAAGGGGAACCCCAGCACCCGGGAACAGGGAAACTCCCCCCAGGGCCCCAAAAAGGAGACCCAAGGAATTTGGGATGGGGAAAGCCAAGAAATCTGGGATGGGGAAAGCCAAGAAATCTGGGATGGGGAAACCCAAGGAAACTGGGATGGGGAAAGCCAAGAAATCTGGGATGGGGAAAGCCAAGAAATCTGGGATGGGGAAACTCAAGGAATCTGGGATGGGGAAAGCCAAGAAATCTGGGATGGGGAAACCCAAGAAATCTGGGATGGGGAAACCCAAGGAAACTGGGATGGGGAAACTCAAGGAAACTGGGACGGGGAAAGCCAAGGAATATGGGATGGGGAAAGCCAAGGAATCTGGGATGAGGAAACCCGAGGAATCTGGGATGGGGAAACCCAAAGAATCTGGGAAAGTGGAACCTCAGCATCTGGGAAGGGGGAACATCAGCATCCAGGGAAGGGGAAACATCAGCATCCAGGGAAGAGGAAACCCTGGAATCTGAGAAAGGTTGGGGCGGATGTGGATCCCAGTTTCCCACCTGGAGAAAGTTGTAGCTGAGGCGCTCGTAGCGCTTGAGCGCAGGCCGGCTGGTGAAATAGCCCGTCCAGAACTGGTGGGGGCCGTCTGAGTAGGGGAAGAAGTCGTCTGTCTTCACGGACCTGCAGGAGAATCCCGGAATCGTCAGGTGGGGAAGGAGCCAGCGGATCATGGAGTCCAACCGTCCCCAGCAATCACTGACCCGTGTCCCTCAGCACCTCAGCCACTCGCCCCTTCAACCCTCCAGGGAAGGGGAATCAACCGCCTCCCATGTCCAGTGACCCTTTCCAAGAAATATTCCTTCCTTCCATCCCTTCCTTCCTTCTTTCCATCCCTTCCTTCCTTCCTTCCTTCCATCCCTTCCTTCCTTCCCTTTCTTCTCTCCCTTCCTTCCTTCCTTCCTTCCCTTCTTTCCATCCCTTCCTCCCTTCCTTCCATCCCTTCCTTCCTTCTTTCCACCCCTCCCTTCCTTTCTTCCTTCCTTCCATCCCTCCATCCCTCCCTTCCCTCCTCACCAGGAGAGGTTGGCGCGGTTCAGCTCCTGGAGGTAGCAGGACGGGGAGGAGTAGAGGACGTGGACGCGGCTGCCGTTGGCTTGCTGCAAAAATAGGGGGGTCGGGGGGGTGAAATGGGGGGCAGAGGGGGAACTGGGGGGAACTGGGGGCAACTGGGGGTGCAGGAGGTAGGAGAAGGAGGGAAATGAGGGCACAGGAGGTGAGAATGGGAGGGAAATGGGGGGAACTGGGGATGCAGGAGGTGGGGATGGGAGGGAAAAGGGGGAACTGGGGGGAACTGGGGATGCAGGAGGTGGGAATGGGAGAGAAAGAGGGGAACTGGGGGCAACTGGGGGGAACTAGGGGTGGGAATGGGAAGGAAACGGGGGACCTGGGGGGAACTGGGGGTGCAGGAGGTGGGAATGGGAGCGAAATGGGGGAACGGGGGGGAACAGGGAGCAACTAGGGGGAACTGGGGGTGCAGGAGGTGGGAATGGGAGGGAAAGGGGGGAACTGGGGGGAACTAGGGGTACAGGAGTTGGGAATGTGGGAGGAACCGGGGGTACAAGGGGGATACGGAGGATAAGAGGGAAAGGAGGGGTGTAGGGGGCACCAGGGCTGGGAATGGGGGACAAATGGGGGTGCGGGAGGGGCCAGGGGGGTGGGGGGGGTCCCCGCTGACCCTGGCATTGACGTGGGCGATGAGCTTGTCCATGTTGGAGAACCAGATGTGAGCATTCTCGTAGTGGAAGTCGGAGCCCATGGTCATCAGGATGTGGTTGGTGCGGTAGTGCTCGGCCTGGGGGGGTTGGGGGGAGGGGTCAGCTCAGCACTCCCCCCAATTCCAGGGTCATAGAATCATAGAACAACCAGGTTGGAAGAGACCCATCGGATCATTGAGTCCAACCATTCCTATCAAACACTAACCCATGTCCCTCAGGACCTCGTCTACCCGTCCCTTAAACACCTCCAGGGAAGGGGAATCAACCACCTCCCTGGGCAGCCTATTCCAATGCCCAATGACCCTTTCTGGGAAAAGCTTCCTCCTAATCTCCAGCCTAAATCTCCCCTGGTGGAGCTTGAGGCCATTCCCTCTCGTCCTGTCCCCTGTCCCTTGGGAGAAGAGCCCAGCTCCCTCCTCTCTACAACCTCCTCTCAGGGAGTTGGAGAGAGCAATGAGGTCTCCTCTCAGCCTCCTCTTCTCTAGGCTAAACCCCCCCAGCTCTCTCAGCCGCTCCTCATAGGGCCTGTTCTCCAGCCCCTTTACTAGGTTCGTTACTCTTCTCTGGACTCTCTCCAGAGCCTCAACATCCTTCTTGTGCTGAGGGGCCCACAACTCAACACAGGATTCAAGGAGCAGCCTCCCCAGTGCTGAGTCCAGAGGGAGAATCACCTCCCTGGCCCTGCTGGTCACACCGTTTCTGCTCCAAGCCAAGATGCCATTGGCCTTCTTGGCCACCTGGGCACACTGCTGGCTAATGGTCAGTTGCTGTCAACCAACCCCCCCAGGTCCCTCTCCTCCTGGCAGTTTCCAGCCAGACTTCTCCCAGTCTGGAGCTCTGCTCAGGGTTGACTGTGCCCCAAGTGCAGGACTCGGTATTTGGCCGTGTTAAACCTCATCCCATTGGACTCAGCCCATGGATCCAGCCTGTTTAGGTCCCTTTGGAGCCTCCCGACCCTCCAGCAGATCCACACTTCCACCCAGCTCAGTGTCATCTGCAAACTTGCTAAGGTTGCCCTCAGGGTCGGATCCTGGAGTCCAGACTTGCCCCCAAAACCCCCAGGGAGAGCTCCCACCTGGCTGTGAGCCACCTTGAGGAAGGAGTTGACGATGGTGTCCACGTTGTTCTCCACGGTGTCCCCGTCCACCACGGGGGGGTCGGAGCAGAGCTGGTCCCAGCAGAAGCCATCGGGGGGGTTGTAGACATTGGGGAGGATGCCTGGGGAGGGACCAACCCCCCCAAATCAGCCATGGGGTGGGAGGGGATGGGGAGAATGGGATGGGGAGGGGAAGGAGAAGGGGATGACACCAGAGTTGGGAACAGCTCTGGGGACAGGAGGGATGGGATGGAACAGGGACAATGTTGGGGACAGGAGGGCTGGGATGGGACAGGGATGGAAGAACTGGGATGGGGTTGGGGACATCAGGGATGGGAGAGGAGAACTGGGATGAGGTTGGGGACATCAGGGATGGGAGAGTAGAACTGGGATGGGGTTGGGGACAACTTCAGGGATGGGAGAGGAGAACTGGGATAAGTTTGGGGACATCAGGGATGGGAGAGGAGAACTGGGATGAGGTTGGGGACATCAGGGATGGGAGAGGAGAACTGGGATGGGGTTGGGGACATCAGGGATGGGAGAGTAGAACTGGGATGATATTGGGGACAACTTCAGGGATGGGAGAGGAGAAGTGGGATGGGGTTGGGGACAACATCAGGGATGGGAGAACTGGGAAGGGATGTCAGGAAGGCATTGGGGATGGGAGAGCTGGGATGGGGTTGGGGATGGGGAACTGGGATGGGGTGAGGGCCGGGGAGGGGGTCCCACCGGTGAAGATGTCTGCGGCCGGGGGCCTCAGGCTGCTGCTGGCGCGCCAGATCAGCTCCATCTGCCGCAGCTCCTGCCGCCGAGCCTTGTCCTGGTGGTCCACGCGCCCCACGAAGAGCCCATCGTAGCCCATCTGCAGGGAGGGGTCAGCACGGGGAGGGGGGGGCGGAGATGGGGGGGGGGGGGGGGGCAGCATGGAGGTTGGGGGGCACCTCAGACGTTGAGGGCACCTTGGATGTTGGGTGGCACCTCAGAGGTTTGGGGAACACCTGAGATGTTGGGGATCACCTCAGAGGTTTGGGGATCACCTGAGATGTTGAGGATCCCCTGAGATGTTGGGGATCACCTCAGAGGTTTGGGGAACACCTGAGATTTGAGGATCACCTGAGAGGTTTGGGGATCACCTGAGATGTTGAGGATCCCCTGAGATGTTGGGGATCACCTCAGAGGTTTGGGGAACACCTGAGATTTGAGGATCACCTGAGAGGTTTGGGGATCACCTGAGATGTTGAGGATCCCCTGAGATGTTGGGGATCACCTCAGAGGTTTGGGGAACACCTGAGATTTGAGGATCACCTGAGAGGTTTGGGGATCACCTGAGATGTTGAGGATCATCTCAGAGGTTTGGGGGCACCTCAGAGATTTGGGGAACACCTGAGATGTTGAGGATCACCTGAGAGGTTTGGGGAACACCTGAGATGTTGGGTGGCACCTCAGAGGCTTGGGGAACACCTGAGATGTTGGGTAGCACCTCAGAGGCTTGGGGAACACCTGAGATGCTGGGGATCACCTGAGATGTTGGGGATCACCTCAGATGTTGAGAATCACCTGAGATGTTGGGTGGCACCTCAGAGGCTTGGGGAACACCTGAGATGTTGAGGATCACCTGAGAAGTCGGGGTCCCACCTGAGCAAAGATGGCGGCGAGCTGCCTGGCGTGGCCGAAGGGGTCGATCTGCCAGGCGACTCGGGGGGTGCCGCAGCCCCCCAGTTCCCTCCTCAGGAAGCGTCTCCCCAGGGCCATCTGCTCTATCGCAGGGCCATAATGCGCAGCCGCCTCGTCGTTCATGCACCAGCCTCCCCCGACCAGCTCCAGGCGGCCTGGGGGGGGACATGAAGGGTTAGGGGGGGGCCACAGCAGCACCCCAAGACCCTCAGGGGGGTCCCCAACCCCTCTATGTCCCCCTACATCCCCTGTAATGCCCTATGTCTCTGTGCAGCCCCTATCCATGCACCCCCCAGGGACCACAGACCCCTCCTCAACCAGCCCCAGGTGACCTGGGGGGGGGGGCATAGGGCATGGCAGGAGCACCCCAAGATCTTTAGGGGGGGTTCCCGTTTCCCTACATCCCCTGTAGCCCCTCATGTCTCTGTGCAGCCCCTATCCATGTACCCCCCAGAACCTCCCAGGGACCACAGACCCCCCCCTTAACCAGCTCTAGGTGACCTGGGGGGGGGACATGAAGGGTCAGAGGGGGCTGCAGCAGCACCCCAAGACCCTCAGGGGGGGTCCCCAACCCCTCTATATCCCCCTACAACTCCTGTAACCCCTCATGTCTCTGTGCAGGCCCCTAGCACCTCCCAGGGACCACAGACCCCCCCTTAACCAGCTCTAGGTGAACTGGGGGGGACATGAAGGGTCAGAGGGGGCTGCAGTAGCACCCCAAGACCCTCAGGGGGGGTCCCCAACCCCTCTATATCCCCCTACAACTCCTGTAACCCCCCATGTCTCTGTGCAGGCCCCTAGCACCTCCCAGGGACCACAGACCCCCCCTTAACCAGCTCTAGGTGAACAGGGGGGGACATGAAGGGTCAGAGGGGGCTGCAGTAGCACCCCAAGACCCTCAGGGGGGTCCCCAACCCCTCTATGCCCCCTACAACTCCTGTAACCCCTCATGTCTCTGTGCAGCCCCTATCCATGTGCCCCCCAGAACCTCCCAGGGACCACAGACCCTCCCCAACCAGCTCCAGGTGACCTGGGGGGGACATGAAGGGTCAGAGGGGGCTACAGCAGCACCCCAAGACCCTCAGGGGGGTCCCCAACCCCTCTATATCCCCCTACAACTCCTGTAACCCCTCATGTCTCTGTGCAGCCCCTATCCATGTGCCCCCCAGAACCTCCCAGGGACCACAGACCCCCCCTTAACCAGCTCTAGGTGACCTGGGGGGGGGACATGAAGGGTCAGAGGGGGCTGCAGCAGCACCCCAAGACCCTCAGGGATGTCCCCAACCCCTCTATATCCCCCTACAACTCCTGTAACCCCTCATGTCTCTGTGCAGGTCCTATCCATGTGCCCCCTAGCACCTCCCAGGGACCACAGACCCTCCCCAACCAGCTCCAGGTGACCTGGGGGGGGGACATGAAGGGTCAGAGGGGGCTGCAGCAGCACCCCAAGACCCTCAGGGGTCCCCCCAACCCCTCTATATCCCCCTACAACTCCTGTAACCCCCCATGTCTCTGTGCAGGCCCCTAGCACCTCCCAGGGACCACAGACCCCCCCTTAACCAGCTCTAGGTGAACTGGGGGGGGGGACATCAAGGGTCAGAGGGGGCTGCAGCAGCACCCCAAGACCCTCAGGGGGGGTCCCCAACCCCTCTATGTCCCTCTAGACCCCCAGACACCCTCCCCACATCCCCCAGGCCTTGTCTGGCTTCATCCTCCTGCACCCACCAGTGTGGCCTGGCTGCAGCCACAGTGTCACCGAAGCCATTAGGGACCCGCCTACAGCCCCAATTTTATTTTTGGGGACGCCCTCAGCCCCCCCCTTACCCTCGCGGACGAGCTGCCGCACGTGCTGCCGGGTGGTGGGGTCCTGCTGGGCCCACCAGCGTGCCAGGAAGGCCACCTCCACATAGATGAAGCGGCGCGAGGGCTCGGCCAGCAAGGCGGCCACCACCGAGTCCAGGATGTAGCGCACGCCCGCGCGCTGCACCGAGTTCCGAACTGGGGGGGAAAAAGGGGGGTTCAGGGGGGGGCTGAGGGGCTCAGAGGGGTCAGGGCGGCTCAGGGTTGAGGGTTCAGAGGGGTCTAAGAGGCACAAAAGGGTCTGGGGGGCTCAGGGTTGAGGGTTCAGAGGGGTCTAAGAGGCACAAAGGGGTCTGGGGGGCTCAGCATATGGGGTTCAGAGGGGTCTGGGGGGGTTCAGGGTTGAGGGTTCAGAGGGGGCTGAGTGGCACAAAGGGGGCTGGGAGGGGTCTGGGGGTTCGGGGTTGGAGACTAGGAGGGGTCTGGGGGGCTCAGAAGGGGCTGGGGGGCTCAGGATTGAGGGTTCAGAGGGGGCTGAGCAGCACAAAGGAGTCTGGGGGGGGGCTCAGGGTTGGAGGCTAGGAGGGACCTGGGGGGCACAAAGGGGTCTGGGGGGCTCAGGGTTGGAGGCTGGGAGGGGGCTGGGGGGCTCATGGTAGGGGGTTCAGAGGGGTCTAGGGAGGCACAAAGGGGTCTGGGGGGCTCAGGGTTGAGAGGTTCAGAGGGGCCTGGGGGGCTCAGGGTTGGAGGCTGGGAGGGGTCTGGGGGGACACAAAGGGGTCTGGGGGGATCAGCATATGGGGTTCAGAAGGGTCTGGGGGGCTCAGGATTGAGGGTTCAGAGGGGTCTGGGGAGGCACAAAGGGGTCTGGGGGCCTCAGGGTTGGAGGCTTGGAGGGGCCTGGGGGGCACAAGGGGATCTGGGGGGCCTCAGGGTTGGAGGCCGGGAGGGGTCTGGGGGGCACAAAGGGGTTTGGGGGGGCACAGAGGGGTCTGAGGGCCTCAGGCTTGGGGGGCACAAAGGGGTTCGGGGGGGCACAGAGGGGTTGGTGGGCTCAGGGTCGGAGGCTGGGAGGGGTCTGAGAGGAGTTGGGGGATCGAGGAGGAGGGTTGTGCCCCCCCCCCAAGTTTTGGGGTGCAGGGGTGGGCCTAACCCCCCCCCACCCCAACCCAACCTCCCTGGCCGCATCCCTTCCCCCTTCCCAGTGTTTTTTTTTTTTTGGGGGGGGTCCTTACTGCCAACCCCAGCCCCCCCTCCTTGGTTTTGGGGTTCGGGGGGGTGTCCCCCACCTCCATAAAAATACTGATCGACTGTCTTGAGCCACCCGACGTCGTCGTGCGTGTGGGGCACCAGGTGGACGTTGAGGAACTCGGGGTGCGTGGGGGGGCACGACTGGGGGGGGGGAGTCAAAATGGGGGTGAGACCCCCCCCAGACCCCCAACTGCCCCCCAAGACCCCCAAGACCCCCCCAGACCTCCCCCCAAACCGCCAGTTCTGTTGGGTTGTGGCCAGACCCCCCAAATGCTCCTCTTCTGCCCCATCCCAGTACCTCCCAGTTCATCCCAGTGTCCTTACGCCCTCCCAGCCTCTCTCCCCAATGCCTCCCAGTCCACCCCAGCGTACTGAGCCCTCCCAGCTCCTGACCCAGTGCCTCCCAGTCCATCCCAGTGTCCTTACACCCTCCTAGTCTCTCTCTCCAGTGCCTCCCAGTCCATCCCAGTTCCCAGCCTCCCTCCCCAGTGCCTCCCAGTCCATCTCAGTGTCCTTACGCCCTCCCAGCCTCCCTCCCCAGTGCTTCCCAGTCCATCCCAGTTCCCAGACCCTCTCCCCAGTGCCTCCCAGTCCATCCCAGTTCCCAGCCTCCCTCCCCAGTGCCTCCCAGTCCATCTCAGTGTCCTTACACCCTCCCAGCCTCTCTCCCCACTGCCTCCCAGTCCATCCCAGTTCCCAGCCTCTCTCCCCAGTGCCTCCCAGTCCATCCCAGTTCCCAGACCCTCTCCCCAGTGCCTCCCAGTCCATCCCAGTTCCCAGCCTCCCTCCCCAGTGCCTCCCAGTCCATCTCAGTGTCCTTACACCCTCCCAGCCTCTCTCCCCACTGCCTCCCAGTCCATCCCAGTTCCCAGACCCTCTCCCCAGTGCCTCCCAGTCCATCCCAGTTCCCAGCCCCTCTCCCCAGTGCCTCCCAGTCTATCCCAGTTCCCAACCCCTCTCCCCAGTGCCTCCCAGTCCATCCCAGTGTCCTTACGCCCTCCCAGCCTCTATCCCCAGTGCCTCCCAGTCCATCCCAGTTCCCATTCGCACAGGACCCTCTGTGCCTCTTTCCAGGTGCTTCCAGTCCAGCCCAGTAGCCCCAGTTGCCTCTCGCCACCCCCACCCAGTTCCCCTTTCCAACGGACACTTCTGTGACCTTCGAGCTTCCCCCAGTGCCCCCAGTATCTCCCAGTTCCCCTTTCCGCAGGACGCTCTTTGCCCCTTCCAACCTGTCCCAGGCCCCTCCCAGTCCATCCCAGTGACCCTAGTCCATCCCAGTGACCCCAGCCCTTCCGAGTACCCCCAGTACCTCCCAGTTCCTCTTTCCCCAGTCTGTTCCAGTGTCCCCTCAGCCTCTCCCAGTGCCTCCCAGTCTGTTCCAGTGTCCCCTCAGCCTCTCCCAGTGCCTCCCAGTCTGTTCCAGTGTCCCCTCAGCCTCTCCCAGTGCCTCCCAGTCTGTTCCAGTGTCCCCTCAGCCTCTCCCAGTGCCTCCCAGTCTGTTCCAGTGTCCCCTCAGCCTCACCCAGGGCCTTCCAGTGTCCCCTCAGCCTCACCCAGTGCCTCCCAGTCTGTTCCAGTGTCCCCTCAGCCTCGCCCAGTGGCCCCCAGTCTGCTCCAGTGCCTCCCAGTCTGTTCCAGTGTCCCCTCAGCCTCTCCCAGTGCCTCCCAGGCTGTTCCAGTGTCCCCTCAGCCTCTCCCAGTGCCTCCCAGTCTGTTCCAGTGTCCCCTCAGCCTCTCCCAGTGCCTCCCAGGCTGTTCCAGTGTCCCCTCAGCCTCGCCCAGTGGCCCCCAGTCTGCTCCAGTGCCTCCCAGTCTGTTCCAGTGTCCCCTCAGCCTCACCCAGGGCCTCCCAGTCTGCTCCAGCCCCTCCTCAGCCTCCCCTACTGCCCCCTCCAACCTCTCCCAGTGCTCCCAGTCCACCTCGGTTCCCCCAGTACATCCCAGTATCCCCGTCAGCCTCTCCCAGTCCTCCCCAGTCCATCCCAGTTCCCGCTTCCCCAGCACATCCTGTGCCCCGCAGGTTCCCCCAGTCCCTCCCAGTGCCCCCCAGTCTCCCTTCAGCCTCTCCCAGTCCCTTCCAGGTCCCCCAGTCCCTCCCAGTATCCCCTCAGCCTCTCCCAGTCCATCCCAGTTCCCGCTTCCCCAGCACATCCCGCGCCCGGCAGCTTCCCCCCAGCCACTCCCAGCATCCCGTCAGCCTCTCCCAGTCCCTCCCAGTGCTCCCAGTCCCCCTCCCACCTGGTACCCGCAGGCGGCGGCCGCCCCCGCCCCGAGCAACAGCAGCAGCAGCGTCGCCGCCATGGCCAGAGCAGCTCGGCGGTCACGTGAGCGCCCGATCACATGACCCGAGGCGGGAGGGGAGGGCGTCTGCCCTTAGCCACG
>JAUMJK010002107.1:0-20410 GCA_033558105.1 Coccyzus lansbergi
ATTAGAAGGGTGTGGAGGCCTTTAGAAAGGCCCTGAGGGGCTCTAGAAGGGTCTGGGGGCTATTAGAAGCGTCCTGAGGGGGTCCAGAAGGGTCTGGGGGCCTTTTTAAAGGCCCTCAGGGGGATTATAAGGGTCTCGCGGCCTTTAGAAAGGCCCTGAGTGGCATTAGAAGGGTCTGGGTGCCTTTAGAAATGTCCTGAGGGGCTCTAGAAGGGTCTGGGGGCCTTTAGAAATGTCCTGAGGGGCATTAGAAGGGTCTGGGGGCCTTTAGAAAGGCCCTGAGGGGCATTACAAGGGTCTGGGGTCATATAGAAAGGCCCTGAGAGGTTCTAGAAGTGTCTGGGGTACTTTAGAAAGGCCCTGAGGGGCATTAGAAGGGTCTGGGGGCCTTTAGAAGGGTCCTGAGGGGCATTAGAAGGGTCTGGGGGCCTTTAGAATGGTCCTGAGGGGGTCTAGAAGGGTCTGGAGGCATTTAAAACTGTCCTGAGAGGCTCTAGAAGGGTCTGGGTGCCTTTATAAGGGTCCTGAGGGGCATTAGAAGGGTCTTGTGGCACTTATAAAAGCCCTGAGGGGAATTAGCAGGGTCTGGGGGACTTTAGAAGGGTCCTGAGGGGCTCTATAAGGGTCTGGGGACCTTTAGAAAGGCCCTGTGGGGCATTAGAAGGGTCTGGGGGCCTTTAGAATGCTCCTGAGGGGCAGTAGAAGGGTCTGGGGACCTTTAGAATGCTCCTGAGGGGCAGTAGAAGGGTCTGGGGACCTTTAGAAAGGCCCTGACGGGCATTAGAATGGTCTGCGGGCCTTTAGAAGTGTCCTGAGGGGCTCTAGAATGGTCTGGGGGCCTTTATAAGGGTCCTGACGGGCTCTAGAAGGGTCTGGGAACCTTTATAAATGCCCTGAGGGGCATTAGAAGGGTCTGAGGGCCTTTAGAAAGGTCCTGAGGGGCATTAGAAGGGTCTTGTGGCCTTCATAAGGGTCCTGAAAGGCATTAGAAGGGTCTGGGGGCTTTTAGATGGGTCCTGAGGCAATCTAGAAGGGTCTGGGGGCCTTTACATGGGTCTTGAGGGTCATTAGAAGGGTGTGGAGGCCTTTAGAAAGGCCCTGAGGGGCTCTAGAAGGGTCTGGGGGCTATTAGAAGCGTCCTGAGGGGGTCCAGAAGGGTCTGGGAGCCTTTTTAAAGGACCACAGGGGGATGATAAGGGTCTGGCGGCCTTTATAAAGGCCCTGAGTGGCATTAGAAGGGTCTGGGGGCCTTTAGAAGGGTCTTCAGGGGCTCTAGAAGGGTCTGGGGACCTTTAGAAAGGCCCTGACGGGCATTAGAATGGTCTGCGGGCCTTTAGAAGTGTCCTGAGGGGCTCTAGAATGGTCTGAGGGCCTTTATAAGGGTCCTGACGGGCTCTAAAAGGGTCTGGGAACCTTTATAAATGCCCTGAGGGGCATTAGATGGGTTTGGAGGCCTTTAGAAAGGCCCTGAGGGGCTCTAGAAGGGTCTGGGGGCTATTAGAAGAGTCCTGAGGGGGTCCAGAAGGGTCTGGGGGCCTTTTTAAAGGCCCTCAGGGGGATTATAAGGGTCTCGCGGCCTTTAGAAAGGCCCTGAGTGGCATTAGAAGGGTCTCGGTGCCTTTAGAAATGTCCTGAGGGGCTCTAGAAGGGTCTGGGGGCCTTTAGAAATGTCCTGAGGGGCATTAGAAGGGTCTGGGGGCCTTTAGAAAGGCCCTGAGGGGCATTACAAGGGTCTGGGGTCATATAGAAAGGCCCTGAGAGGTTCTAGAAGTGTCTGGGGTACTTTAGAAAGGCCCTCAGGGGCATTAGAAGGGTCTGGGGGCCTTTAGAAGGGTCCTGAGGGGCATTAGAAGGGTCTGGGGGCCTTTAGAATGGTCCTGAGGGGGTCTAGAAGGGTCTGGAGGCATTTAAAACTGTCCTGAGAGGCTCTAGAAGGGTCTGGGTGCCTTTATAAGGGTCCTGAGGGGCATTAGAAGGGTCTTGTGGCACTTATAAAAGCCCTGAGCGGAATTAGCAGGGTCTGGGGGACTTTAGAAGGGTCCTGAGGGGCTCTAGAAGGGTCTGGGGACCTTTAGAAAGGCCCTGTGGGGCATTAGAAGGGTCTGGGGGCCTTTAGAATGCTCCTGAGGGGCAGTAGAAGGGTCTGGGGACCTTCAGAAAGGCCCTGACAGGCATTAGAATGGTCTGCGGGCCTTTAGAAGTGTCCTGAGGGGCTCTAGAATGGTCTGGGGGCCTTTATAAGGGTCCTGACGGGCTCTAGAAGGGTCTGGGAACCTTTATAAATGCCCTGAGGGGCATTAGAAGGGTCTTAGGGCCGTTAGAAAGGTCCGGAGGGGCATTAGAAAGTCTTGTGGCCTTTATAAGGGTCCTGAAAGGCATTAGAATGGTCTGGGGGCTTTTAGATGGGTCCTGAGGCAATCTAGAAGGGTCTAGGGGCCTTTACATGGGTCTTGAGGGTCATTAGAAGGGTGTGGAGGCCTTTAGAAAGGCCCTGAAAGGCATTAGAAGGGTCTGGGGGCTTTTAGATGGGTCCTGAGGCAATCTAGAAGGGTCTGGGGGCCTTTACATGGGTCTTGAGGGTCATTAGAAGGGTGTGGAGGCCTTTAGAAAGGCCCTGAGGGGCTCTAGAAGGGTCTGGGGGCTATTAGAATTGTCCTGAGGGCGTCCAGAAGGGTCTGGGGACCTTTTTAAAGCCCCTCAGGAGGATTATAAGGGTCTTGCGGCCTTTAGAAAGGCCCTGACTGGCATTAGAAGGGTCTGGGTGCCTTTAGAAATGTCTTGAGGGGATCTAGAAGGGTCTGGGGGCCTTTAGAAATGTCCTGAGGGGCATTAGAAGGGTCTGGGGGCATTTAGAAAGGCCCTGAGGGGCATTACAAGGGTCTGGGGTCATATAGAAAGGCCCTGAGAGGTTCTAGAAGTGTCTGGGGTACTTTAGAAAGGCCCTGAGGGGCATTAGAAGGGTCTGGGGGCCTTTAGAAGGGTCCTGAGGGGCATTAGAAGGGTCTGGGGGCCATTAGAATGGTCCTGAGGGGCAGTAGAAGGGTCTCGAGGCATTTAAAACTGTCCTGAGAGGCTCTAGAAGGGTCTGGGTGCCTTTATAAGGGTCCTGAGGGGCATTAGAAGAGTCTGGGTGCCCTTATAAAAGCCCTGAGGGGAATTAGCAGGGTCTGGGGGACTTTAGAAGGGTCCTGAGGGGCTCTAGAAGGGTCTGGGGGCCTTTAGAAGGGTCTTCAGGGGCTCTAGAAGGGTCTGGGGACCTTTAGAAAGGCCCTGTGGGGCATTAGAAGGGTCTGGGGGCCTTTAGAATGCTCCTGAGGGGCAGTAGAAGGGTCTGGGGACCTTTAGAAAGGCCCTGACGGGCATTAGAATGGTCTGCTAGCCTTTAGAAGTGTCCTGAGGGGCTCTAGAATGGTCTGGGGGCCTTTATAAGGGTCCTAACGGGCTCCAGAAGGGTCTGGGAACCTTTATAAATGCCTAGAGGGGCAATAGAAGGGTCTGAAGGCCTTTAGAAAGGTCCTGAGGGGCATTAGAAGGGTCTTGTGTCCTTCATAAGGGTCCTGAAAGGCATTAGAAGGGTCTGGGGGCTTTTAGATGGGTCCTGAGGCAGTCTAGAAGGGTCTAGGGGCCTTTACATGGGTCTTGAGGGTCATTAGAAGGGTGTGGAGGCCTTTAGAAAGGCCCTGAACGGCATTAGAAGGGTCTAGGGGCTTTTAGATGGGTCCTGAGGCAATCTAGAAGGGTCTGGGGGCTGTTACATGGGTCTTGAGGGTCATTAGAAGGGTGTGGAGGCCTTTAGAAAGGCCCTGAGGGGCTCTAGAAGGGTCTGGGGGCTATTAGAAGCGTCCTGAGGGGGTCCAGAAGGGTCTGGGGGCGTTTTTAAAGGCCCTCAGGGGGATTATAAGGGTCTCGCGGCCTTTAGAAAGGCCCTGAGTGGCATTACAAGGGTCTGGGTGCCTTTAGAAATGTCCTGAGGGGCTCTAGAAGGGTCTGGGGGCCTTTAGAAATGTCCTGAGGGGCATTAGAAGGGTATGGGGGCCTTTAGAAAGGCCCTGAGTGGCATTACAAGGGTCTGGGGTCATATAGAAAGGCCCTGAGAGGTTCTAGAAGTGTCTGGGGTACTTTAGAAAGGCCCTGAGGGGCATTAGAAGGGTCTGGGGGCCTTTAGAAGGGTCCTGAGGGGCATTAGAAGGGTCTGGGGGCCTTTAGAATGGTCCTGAGGGGGTCTAGAAGGGTCTGGAGGCATTTAAAACTGTCCTGAGAGGCTCTAGAAGGGTCTGGGTGCCTTTATAATGGTCCTGAGGGGCATTAGAAGGGTCTTGTGGCCCTTATAAAAGCCCTGAGGGGAATTAGCAGGGTCTGGGGGACTTTAGAAGGGTCCTGAGGGGCTCTATAAGGGTCTGGGGGCCTTTAGAAGGGTCTTCAGGGGCTCTAGAAGGGTCTGGGGACCTTTAGAAAGGCCCTGTGGGGCATTAGAAGGGTCTGGGGGCCTTTAGAATGCTCCTGAGGGGCAGTAGAAGGGTCTGGGGACCTTTAGAAAGGCCGTGACGGGCATTAGAATGGTCTGCGGGCCTTTAGAAGTGTCCTGAGGGGCTCTAGAATGGTCTGGGGGCCTTTATAAGGGTCCTGACGGGCTCTAGAAGGGTCTGGGAACGTTTATAAATGCCCTGAGGGGCATTAGAAGGGTCTGAGGGCCTTTAGAAGGGTCCTGAGGGGCATTAGAAGGGTCTTGTGGCCTTCATAAGGGTCCTGAAAGGCATTAGAAGGGTCTGGGGGCTTTTAGATGGGTCCTGAGGCAATCTAGAAGGGTCTAGGGGCCTTTACATGGGTCTTGAGGGTCATTAGAAGGGTGTGGCGGCATTTAGAAAGGCCCTGAAAGGCATTAGAAGGGTCTGGGGGCTTTTAGATGAGTCCTGAGGCAATCTAGAAGGGTCTGGGGGCCTTTACATGGGTCTTGAGGGTCATTAGAAGGGTGTGGAGGCCTTTAGAAAGGCCATGAGCGGCTCTAGAAGGCTCTGGGGGCTATTAGAAGCGTCCTGAGGGGGTCCAGAAGGGTCCTCAGGGGCCCTTTTAAAGGCCCTCAGGGGGATTATAAGGGTCTCGCGGCCTTTAGAAAGGCCCTGAGTGGCATTAGAAGGGTCTGGGTGCCTTTAGAAATGTCCTGAGGGGCTCTAGAAGGGTCTGGAGGCCTTTAGAAATGTCCTGAGGGGCATTAGAAGGGTCTGGGGGCCTTTAGAAAGGCCCTGAGAAGCATTACAAGGGTCTGGGGTCATATAGAAAGGCCCTGAGAGGTTCTAGAAGTGTCTGGGGTACTTTAGAAAGGCCCTGAGGGGCATTACAAGGGTCTGGTGGCCTTTAGAAGGGTCCTGAGGGGCATTAGAAGGGTCTGGAGGCCTTTAGAAATGTCCTGAGGGGGTCTAGAAGGGTCTGGAGGCATTTAGAAAGGCCCTGAGAGGCTCTAGAAGGGTCTGGTTGCCTTTATAAGGGTCCTGAGGGGCATTAGAAGGGTCTTGTGGCACTTATAAAAGCCCTGAGGGGAATTAGCAGGGTCTGGGCGACTTTAGAAGGGTCCTGAGGGGCTCTATAAGGGTCTGGGGGCCTTTAGAAGGGTATTCAGGGGCTCTAGAAGGGTCTGGGGACCTTTAGAAAGGCCCTGTGGGGCATTAGAAGGGTCTGGGGGCCTTTAGAATGATCCTGAGGGGCAGTAGAAGGGTCTGGGGACCTTTAGAAAGGCCCTGACGGGCATTAGAATAGTCTGCGGGCCTTTAGAAGTGTCCTGAGGGGATCTAGAATGGTCTGGGGGGCTTTATAAGGGTCCTGACGGGCTCTAGAAGGGTCTGGGAACTTTTATAAATGCCCTGAGGGGCATTAGAAGGGTCTGAGGGCCTTTAGAAAGGTCCTGAGGGGCATTAGAAGGGTCTTGTGGCCTTCATAAGGGTCCTGAAAGGCATTAGAAGGGTCTGGGGGCTTTTAGATGGGTCCTGAGGCAATCTAGAAGGGTCTGGGGGCCTTTACATGGGTCTTGAGGGTCATTAGAAGGGTGTGGAGGCCTTTAGAAAGGTCCTGAGGGGCTCTAGAAGGGTCTGGGGGCTATTAGAAGCGTCCTGAGGGGGTCCAGAAGGGTCTGGGGGCCTTTTTAAAGGCCCTCAGGGGCTCTAGAAGGGTCTGGGGACCTTTAGAAAGGCCCTGAGTGGCATTAGAAGGGTCTGGGTGCCTTTAGAAATGTCCTGAGGGGCTCTAGAAGGGTCTGGGGGCCTTTAGAAATGTCCTGAGGGGCATTAGAAGGGTCTGGGGGCCTTTAGAAAGGCCATGAGGGGCATTACAAGGGTCTGGGGTCATATAGAAAGGCACTGAGAGGTTCTAGAAGTGTCTGGGGTACTTTAGAAAGGCCCTGAGGTGCATTAGAAGGGTCTGGCGGCCTTTAGAAAGGCCCTGAGGGGCATTACAAGGGTCTGGGGTCATATGGAAAGGCAGTGAGAGGTTCTACAAGTGTCTGGGGTACTTTAGAAAGGCCCTGAGGGGCATTAGAAGGGTCTGGGGGCATTTAGAAGGGTCCTGAGGGACATTAGAAGGGTCTGAGGGCCTTTAGAATGGTCCTGAGGGGCTCTAGAAGGGTCTGGGGGCCTTTAGAAATGTCCTGAGGGGCATTAGAAGGGTATGGGGGCCTTTAGAAAGGCCCTGAGGGGCATTACAAGGGTCTGGGGTCATATAGAAAGGCCCTGAGAGGTTCTAGGAATGTCTGGGGTACTTTAGAAAGGCCCTGAGAGGCATTAGAAGGGTCTGGGGGCCTTTAGAATGGTCCTGAGGGGCATTAGAAGGGTCTGGGGGCCTTTAGAATGGTCCTGAGGGGGTCTAGAAGTGTCTGGAGGCATTTAAAACTGTCCTGAGAGGCTCTAGAAGGGTCTGGGTGCCTTTATAAGGGTCCTGAGGGGCATTAGAAGGGTCTTGTGGCCCTTATAAAAGCCCTGAGGGGAATTAGCAGGGTCTGGGGGTCTTTAGAAGGGTCCTGAAGGGCTCTATAAGGGTCTGGGGGCATTTAGAAGGGTCTTCAGGGGCTCTAGAAAGGTCTGGGGACCTTTAGAAAGGCCCTGTGGGGCATTAGAAGGGTCTGGCGGCCTTTAGAATGCTCCTGAGGGGCAGTAGAAGGGTCTGGGGACCTTTAGAAAGGCCGTGACGGGCATTAGAATGGTCTGCGGGCCTTTAGAAGTGTCCTGAGGGGCTCTAGAATGGTCTGGGGGCCTTTATAAGGGTCCTGCCAGGCTCTAGAAGGGTCTGGGAACCTTTATAAATGCCCTGAGGGGCATTAGAAGGGTCTGAGGGCCTTTAGAAAGGTCCTGAGGGGCATTAGAAGGGTCTTGTGGCCTTGATAAGGGTCCTGAAAGGCATTAGAAGGGTCTGGGGGCTTTTAGATGGGTCCTGAGGCAATCTAGAAGGGTCTGGGGGCTTTTACATGGGTCTTGAGGGTAATTAGAAGGGTGTGGAGGCCTTTAGAAAGGCCCTGAAAGGCATTAGAAGGGTCTGGGGGCTTTTAGATGGGTCCTGAGGCAATCTAGAATGGTCTGGGGGCCTTTACATGGGTCTTGAGGGTCATTAGAAGGGTGTGGAGGCCTTTAGAAAGGCCCTGAGGGGCTCTAGAAGGGTCTGGGGGCTATTAGAAGCATCCTGAGGGGGTCCAGAAGGGTCTGGGTGCCTTTTTAAAGGCACTCAGGGGGATTATAAGGGTCTCGCGGCCTTTAGAAAGGCCCTGAGTGGCATTAGAAGGGTCTGGGTGCCTTTAGAAATGTCCTGAGGGGCTCTAGAAGGGTCTGGGGGCCTTTAGAAATGTCCTGAGGGGCATTAGAAGGGTATGGGGGCCTTTAGAAAGGCCCTGAGTGGCATTACAAGGGTCTGGGGTCATATAGAAAGGCCCTGAGAGATTCTAGAAGTGTCTGGGGGCCTTTAGAAGGGTCCTGAGGGGCATTAGAAAGGTCTGGGGGCCTTTAGAATGGTCCTGAGGGGGTCTAGAAGGGTCTGGAGGCATTTAAAACTGTCCTGAGAGGCTCTAGAAGGGTCTGGGTGCCTTTATAAGGGTCCTGAGTGGCATTAGAAGGGTCTTGTGGCCCTTATAAAAGCCCTGAGGTGAATTAGCAGGGTCTGGAGGACTTTAGAAGGGTCCTGAGGGGCTCTATAAGGGTCTGGGGGCCTTTAGAAGGGTCTTCAGGGGCTCTAGACGGATCTGGGGACCTTTAGAAAGACCCTGTGGGGCATTAGAAGGGTCTGGGGGCCTTTAGAATGCTCCTGAGGGGCAGTAGAAGGGTCTGGGGACCTTTAGAAAGGCCCTGACGGGCATTAGAATGGTCTGCGGGCCTTTAGAAGTGTCCTGAGGGGCTCTAGAATGGTCTGGGGGCCTTTATAAGGGTCCTGACGGGCTCTAGAAGGGTCTGGGAACCTTTATAAATGCCCTGAGGGGCATTAGAAGGGTCTGAGGGCCTTTAGAAAGGTCCTGAGGGGCATTAGAAGGGTCTTGTGGCCTTCATAAGGTCCTGAAAGGCATTAGAAGGGTCTGGGTGCTTTTAGATGGGTCCTGAGGCAATCTAGAAGGGTCTGGGGGCCTTTAGATGGGTCTTGAGGGTCATTAGAATGGTGTGGAGGCCTTTAGAAAGGCCCTGTGGGGCTCTAGAAGGGTCTGGGGGCTATTTGAAGCGTCCTGAGGGGGTCCAGAAGGGTCTGGGGACCTTTTTAAAGGCCCTTAGGGGGATTATAAGGGTCTTACGGCCTTTAGAAAGGCCCTGAGTGGCATTACAAGGGTCTGGGTGCCTTTAGAAATGTCCTGAGGGGCTCTAGAATGGTCTGGGGGCCTTTATAATGTCCCTGAGGGGCATTAGAAGGGTATGGGGGCCTTTAGAAAAGCACTGAGGGGTTCTAGAATGGTCTTGGGGCCTTTAGAAAGCTCATGAAGGTCATTAGAAGGGTCTGGGGGCCTTTACAAGGGTCTTCAGGGGCATTAGAAGGGTCTGGGGGCCTTTAGAAAGACCCTGAGTTGCATTAGAAGGGTCCTTAGGGGCATTAGTATGTTCTATGTTGCTTTAGAATGGTCTTGAAGGGCATTACAAGGGTCTGGGGGCCTTTAGAAAGGCCCTGAATAGCTCTAGAGGGGTCTGTTGTCCTTTAGAATTGTCCTGAGTGGCTCTAGAAGAGTCTGGGGGCCTTTAGAAGTGTCTTGAGGGGCTCTAGAAGGGTTTGGGGTCCTTTAGAAAGGACCTGAAGGTCTCTAGAAGGGTCTGGGGGCTTTTAGAAATGTTCAGAGGGGCTCTACATGGGTCTGGGTGCCGTTAGAAGGGTCCTGAGGGGCTCTAAAATAGTCCGGGAGCCTTTAGAAAGGACCTGAGGGGCTCTAGAATGGTCTGTGGGCTTTAGAATGGTCCTGAGGGGCTCTAGAAGAGTGTTGGGGCCTTTGTAAGGGTCCTGAAGGGTATTAGAAGGGTCTTGCGGCCTTCATAAGGGTCCTGAAATGCATTAGAAGGGTCTGGGGGCTTTTAGATGGGTCCTGAGGCAATCTAGAAGGGTCTAGGGGCCTTTACATGGGTCTTGAGGGTCATTAGAAGGGTGTGGAGGCATTTAGAAAGGCCCTGAAAAGCATTAGAAGGGTCTCGGGGCTTTTAGATGGGTCCTGAGGCAATCTAGAAGGGTCTGGGGGCCTTTACATGGGTCTTGAGGGTCATTAGAAGGGTGTGGAGGCCTTTAGAAAGGCCCTGAGAGGCTCTAGAAAGGTCTGGGTGCCTTTATAAGGGTCCTGAGGGGCATTAGAAGGGTCTTGTGGCCCTTATAAAAGCCCTGAGGGGAGTTAGCAAGGTCTGGGGGACTTTAGAAGGGTCCTGAGGGGCTCTAGAAGGGTCTGGGAACCTTTATAAATGCCTAGAGGGGCAATAGAAGGGTCTGAGGGCCTTTAGAAAGGTCCTGAGGGGCATTAGAAGGGTCTTGTGGCCTTCATAAGGGTCCTGAAAGGCATTAGAAGGGTCTGGGGGTTTTAGATGGGTTCTGAGGCAATCTAGAAGGGTCTAGGGGCCTTTACATTGGTCTTGAGGGTCATTAGAAAGGTGTGGAGGCCTTTAGAAAGGCCCTGAAAGGCATTAGAAGGGTCTGGGGGCTTTTAGATGGGTCCTGAGGCAATCTAGAAGGGTCTGGGGGCCTTTACGTGGGTCTTGAGGGTCATTAGAAGGGTGTGGAGGCCTTTAGAAAGGCCCTGAGGGGCTCTAGAAGGGTCTGGGGGCTATTAGAAGCGTCCTGAGGGGGTCCAGAAGGGTCTAGGGGCCTTTTTAAAGGCCCTCAGGGGGATTATAAGGGTCTCGCGGCCTTTAGAAAGGCCCTGAGTGGCATTACAAGGGTCTGGGGGCTATTAGAAGCGTCCTGAGGGGGTCCAGAAGGGTCTGGGGGCCTTTTTAAAGGCCCTCAGGGGGATTATAAGGGTCTCGCGGCCTTTAGAAAGTCCCTGAGTGGCATTACAAGGGTCTGGGTGCCTTTAGAAATGTCCTGAGGGGCTCTAGAAGGGTCAGGGAGCCGTTAGAAGGATGATGAGGGGCTCTTGAAGGGTCTACGGTCCTTTAGAATGGCCCTTAGGGGCTCTAAAAGAGTCTGGGGGCCTTTAGAATGGTCCTGAGGGGCTCTAGAAGGGTCTGGGGGCCTTTAGAAAGGCCCTCAGGGGCATTAGAAGGGTCTGGGGGGCTTTAGAATGGTCCTCAGGGGGTCTAGAAGGGTCTAGAGGCATTTAAAACTGTCCTGAGAGGCTCTAGAAGGGTCTGGGGTCCTTTAGAATGCTCCTGAGGGGCAGTAGAAGGGTCTGGGGACCTTTAGAAAGGCCCTGACGGGCATTAGAATGGTCTGCGGGCCTTTACAAATGTCCTGAGGGGCTCTAGAATGGTCTGGGGGCCTTTATAAGGGTCCTGACGGGCTCTAGAAGGGTCTGGGAACCTTTATAAATGCCATGAGGGGCATTAGAAGTTTCTGAGGGCCTTTTGAAAGGTCCTGAGGGGCATTAGAAGGGTCTTGTGGCCTTCATAAGGGTCCTGAAAGGCATTAGAAGGGTCTGGGGGCTTTTAGATGGGTCCTGAGGCAATCTAGAAGGGTCTAGGGGCCTTTACATGGGTTTTGAGGGTCATTAGAAGGGTGTGGAGGCCTTTAGAAAGGCCCTGAGGGGCTCTAGAAGGGTCTGGGGGCTATTAGAAGCGTCCTGAGGGGGTCCAGAAGGGTCTGGGGGCCTTTTTAAAGGCCCTCAGTGGGATTATAAGGGTCTCGCGGCCTTTAGAAAGGCCCTGAGTGGCATTAGAACGGTCTGGGTGCCTTTAGAAATGTCCTGAGGGGATCTAGAAGGGTCTGGGGGCCTTTAGAAATGTCCTGAGGGGCATTAGAAGGGTATGGGGGCCTTTAGAAAGGCCCTGAGGGGCATTACAAGGGTCTGGGGTCATATAGAAAGGCCCTGAGAGGTTCTAGAAGTGTCTGGGGTAATTTAGAAAGGCCCTGAGGGACATTAGAAGGGTCTGGGGGCCTTTATAAAGGTCCTGAGGGGCATTTGAATGGTCTGGGGGCCTTTAGAATGGTCCTGAGGGGGTTTAGAAGGGTCTGGAGGCATTTAAAACTGTCCTGGGAGGCTCTAGAAGGGTCTGGGTGCCTTTATAAGGGTCCTGAGGGGCATTAGAAGGGTCTGGGTTCCCTTATAAAAGCCCTGAGGTGAATTAGCAGGGTCTGGGGGACTTTAGAAGGGTCCTGAGGGGCTCTATAAGGGTCTGAGGGCCTTTAGAAGGGTCTTCAGGGGCTCTAGAATGGTCTGGGGACCTTTAGAAAGGCCCTGTGGGGCATTAGAAGGGTCTGGGGGCCTTTATAAAGGCCCTAACGGGCATTAGAATGGTCTGCGGGCCTTTAGAAGTGTCCTGGGGGGCTCTAGAATGGTCTGGGGGCCGTTATAAGGGTCCTGACGGGCTCTAGAAGGGTCTGGGAGCCTTTATAAATGCCCTGAGGCGCATTAGAAGGGTCTGAGGGGCTTTAGAAATGTCCTGAGGGGCATTAGAAGGGTCTGGGGGCCTTTAGAAAGGCCCTGAGGGGTATTACAAGGGTCTGGGGTCATATAGAAAGGCCCTGAGAGGTTCTAGAAGTGTCTGGGGTACTTTAGAAAGGCCCTGAGGGGCATTAGAAGGGTCTGGGGGCCTTTAGAAGGGTCCTGAGGGGCATTAGAAGGGTCTGGGGGCCTTTAGAATGGTCCTGACGGGGTCTAGAAGGGTCTGGAGGCATTTAAAACTGTCCTGAGAGGCTCTAGAAGGGTCTGGGTGCCTTTATAAGGGTCCTGAGGGGCATTAGAAGGGTCTTGTGGCCCTTATAAAAGCCCTGAGGGGAATTAGCAGGGTCTGGGGGACTTTAGAAGGGTCCTGAGGGGCTCTATAAGGGTCTGGGGGCCTTTATAAGGGTCTTCAGGGGCTCTAGAAGGGTCTGGGGACCTTTAGAAATGCCCTGTGGGGCATTAGAAGGGTCTGGCGGCCTTTAGAATGCTCCTAAGGGGCAGTAGAAGGGTCTGGGGACCTTTAGAAAGGCCCTGACAGGCATTAGAATGGTCTGCGGGCCTTTAGAAGTGTCCTGAGGGGCTCTAGAATGGTCTGGGGGCCTTTATAAGGGTCCTGACGGGCTCTAGAAGGGTCTGGGAACGTTTATAAATGCCTAGAGGGGCAATAGAAGGGTCTGAGGGCCTTTAGAAAGGTCCTGAGGGGCATTAGAAGGGTCTTGTGGCCTTCATAAGGGTCCTGAAAGGCATTAGAATGGTCTGGGGGCTTTTAGATGGGTTCTGAGGCAATCTAGAAGGGTCTAGGGGCCTTTACATGGGTCTTGAGGGTCATTAGAAGGTGTGGAGGCCTTTAGAAAGGCCCTGAAAGGCATTAGAAGGGTCTGGGGGCTTTTAGATGGGTCCTGAGGCAATCTAGAAGGGTCTGGGGGCCTTTACATGGGTCTTGAGGGTCATTAGAAGGGTGTGGAGGCCTTTAGAAAGGCCCTGAGGGGCTCTAGAAGGGTCTGGGGGCTATTAGAAGCGTCCTGAGGGGGTCCAGAAGGGTCTGGGGGCCTTTTTAAAGGCCCTCAGGGGGATTATAAGGGTCTCGCGGCCTTTAGAAAGGCCCTGAGTGGCATTACAAGGGTCTGGGGGCTATTAGAAGCGTCCTGAGGGGGTCCAGAATGGTCTGGGGGCCTTTTTAAAGGCCCTCAGGGGGATTATAAGGGTCTCGCGGCCTTTAGAAAGGCCCTGAGTGGCATTACAAGGGTCTGGGTGCCTTTAGAAATGTCCTGCAGGGCTCTAGAAGGGTCAGGGAGCCGTTAGAAGGATGATGAGGGGCCCTTGAAGGGTCTACGGTCCTTTAGAATGGCCCTTAGGGGCTCTAAAAGAGTCTGGGGGCCTTTAGAATGGTCCTGAGGGGCTCTAGAAGGGTCTGGGGGCCTTTAGAAGGGTCCTGAGGGGCATTAGAAGGGTCTGGGGGGCTTTAGAATGGTCCTGAGGGGGTCTAGAAGGGTCTGGAGGCATTTAAAACTGTCCTGAGAGGCTCTAGAAGGGTCTGGGGTCCTTTAGAATGCTCCTGAGGGGCAGTAGAAGGGTCTGGGGACCTTTATAAAGGCCCTGACGGGCATTAGAATGGTCTGCGGGCCTTTAGAATCGTCCTGAGGGGCTCTAGAAGGGTCTGGGGGCCTCTAGAAGGGTCCTGACGGGCTCTAGAAAGTTCTGGGGTCCTTTAGACATGTCCTGAGGTGCTCTAAAACTGTCTCGGGGCCTTTCGAAGGGTCCTGAGGGGCATTAGACGGGTCTGAGGGCCTTTAGAAATGCCCTGAGGGGCATTAGAAAGGTCTGGGGCCTTTTAGAAGGGTCTTGAGGGGATCTAGAAGTGTCTTTGGGCCTTTACAAATGTCCTGAGGGGCTCTAGAAGGGTCAGGGAGCCGTTAGAAGGATGTTGAGGGGCTCTTGAAGGGTCTGCGGGCCATTAGAATGGCCCTTAGGGGCTCTAAAAGAGTCTGGGGGCCTTTAGAATGGTCCTGAGAGGCTCTAGAAGGGTCTGGGGGCCTTTAGAATGCTCCTGAGGGGCATTAGAAGGGTCTGGGGACCTTTAGAAAGGCCCTGACGGGCATTAGAATGGTCTGCGGGCCTTTAGAAGTGTCCTGAGGGGCTCTAGAATGGTCTGGGGGCCTTTATAAGGGTCCTGACGGGCTCTAGAAGGGTCTGGGAACCTTTATAAATGCCCTGAGGGGCATTAGAAGGGTCTGAGGGCCTTTAGAAAGGTCCTGAGGGGCATTAGAAGGGTCTTGTGGCCTTCATAAGGGTCCTGAAAGGCATTAGAAGGGTCTGGGGGCTTTTAGATGGGTCCTGAGGCAATCTAGAAGGGTCTAGGGGCCTTTACATGGGTCTTGAGGGTCATTAGAAGGGTGTGGAGGCCTTTAGAAAGGCCCTGAGTGGCATTACAAGGGTCTGGGGTCATATAGAAAGTCCCTGAGAGGTTCTAGAAGTGTCTGGGGTACTTTAGAAAGGACCTGAGGGGCATTAGAAGGGTCTGGGGGCCTTTAGAATGGTCCTGAGGGGGTCTAGAAGGGTCTGGAGGCATTTAAAACTGTCCTGAGAGGCTCTAGAAAGGTCTGGGGGCCTTTATAAGGGTCCTGAGGGGCATTAGAAGGGTCTGGGGGCCTTTACATGGGTCTTGAGGGTCATTAGAAGGGTCTTGAGGCCTTCTAGAGGTCTCCAGGAGGACCGTTCTAGAGGCCCCCAGACCATTCAAATGCCCCTCAGGGCCTTTCTAAAGGTCCCCAGACCCTTCAAAATGGCCGCCGCCCGATTCAAAAATGGCGGCCGCCAGACCTTCAAATGGAGGAAATAGGCTTCAATATGGCGCCCGCCCAATGCAAAAATGGCGGCCGCCCGAACTCAAAATGGCGGGAGTCGGCTTCAATATGGCCGCCGCCCGATTCAGACATGGCGGCCGCCCGAACTCAATATGGCTGTATTGGGCTTAAAAATGGCCGCCGCCCGTTTCAGAAATGGCGGCCGCCCGAACTCAAAATGGCGGGAATCGGCTTCAAAATGGCCGCTGCCCGATTCAAACATGGCGTCCGCCCCAACACAAAATGGCGGAAATAGTCTTCAATATGGCGTTCGCCCGATTCAAATATGGCGGCCGCCCGACCTCAAAATGGCGGGATTCGCCTTCAAAATGGCCGCCGCCCGATTCAAACATGGCCGCCTCCAGAACTCAGAATGGCGGGAATCGGCTTCAAAATGGCCGCCGCCCGATTCAAACATGGCGGCCGCCCGAACTCAAAATGGCGGGATTCGGCTTCAAAATGGCCGCCGCCCGATTCAAACATGGCGGCCGCCAGACCTCAAAATGGCGGGAATCGTTTTCAAAATGGCTTCCGCCCGATTCAAACATGGCGGCTGTCTTAGTTGAAAATTTTTTCTTTTAGTTTCTTTTTTGCTTTTTGTGTGGGTGTTTTGATTGGGTGCTTTGTGTTTTAGGCATTGGTTTTGAGTGGTTTTTTTGAGGAGTGTTATCTCGGGGCTTGCTTATGTAATTAATTTGTTTTGTCGTTGGGTGGGTGCTTAATTGCTTGATGGGTGAATGTTTGGGGTGGGTGTTTGGGGAGGGTGGGTGTTTGGTGCAGGTGTTATGTGTTTGCAATTTTGAGTTGACTTAATTTTGACGATTGTTTTTATGTGTGCTTGTGGGGGTCCTTAATTGGTTTGTTGATTTGTCTTGTTTGTGAGTATTTTGTTCCGGTGTGGGGTGGAAAAAAATTTGGTTGGGCTTTATTGGCATAATTAGTTTGGTAATTAATGAGATGGACACTGGGGGGGTCACAGGGACATTTGGGGGAATCATAGGGACACTGGGGGGGTCACGGGGATATTTGGGGGGATCATTGGGACATTGTGGGGGCCATGGTGACACTGGGGGAGGTCACAGGGACAATATGGGGGGTCACAGGGATATTTGGCGGGGGCCATGGGAACATTGATGGGGTCATGGGGACACTAGGGGGGTCATGGGGTCATTGGGGGGGTCACGGGGACATTGAGGGGGGTCATAGGGACATTGGGGGGGGTCACAGGGATATTCGGGGGCTCAAAGGGACATTGGGGGGGTCCATGGGGACACTGGAGGGGTCATGGGGACATTGGGGGGGCTGTGGGGACACTGAGGGGGGTCATGTGGACATTGGGGGGGTCATGGGGACACTGGGGTGGTTACAGGGACATTGGGGGGGATCATGGGGACACTGGGGGGGGTCACAGGAGGGTCATGGGGACACTGGGGGGGGTCACAGGGACATTGAGGGGATAATGGGGACATTTGTAGGCATAATGGGCACATTGTGGGGGTTACAGGGATATTTTTGATTTGGCCCATCAAAAGGCCCCCAGACCTTTCTACAGCCCCTCAGGACCCTTCTAAAGGCCCCCAGACCCTTCTAGACCCCTTCAAGACCCTTCTAAAGGCCCCCAGACCCTTGTAATGCCGCTCAGGACCTTTCTAAAGGCCCCCAGACGGTTCTAGAGCCCCTGAGGGCTCTTCTAAAGGTCAGCAGATCCGTCTAGAGCCCCTCAGGGCCTTTCTAAAGGCCCTCAGACCCTTCTAGAAACTCTCAGGACCCCTTTAAAGGCCCCCAGACCATTCTAATGACCCTCAGGACCCTTCTGAAGGACCCCAGACCCTCCTAGAGCCTCTCAGGGCCTTTCTAAAGGTCCCCAGACCCTTCTAATATCCATCAGGGTCTTTCTAAAGGCCCCCAGACCCTTCTAATGCCACTCAGGGCCTTTCAAAAGGCCCCCAGACCTTTCTAGAGCCCCTCAGGAACCTTCTAAACGCCCCCAGATCCTTCTAGAGAAACTCAGGACCCTTCTAAAAGCCCCCAGACCATTCTAATGCCCCTCTGGACCCATCTAAAGGCCCCCAGACCCTTCTAGAGCATCTCAGGACCCTTCTAAAGGCCCCTAGACAATTCTAGAGCCGCTCAGGACCATTCTAAAGGCCCCCAGACCCTTCTAGAGCTGCCCTAAACATAACCATAACCCTTAGCCTTCCCAAAACCCTAACACAAGCTCAAACCTAACCCTAACCCTAACCTTAGCACCTAAACCAACCCTAGCCCTAATCTTAACCACAAAGCGAACCCTAACGTAAATGCCAGGGTCCTGGGGGGGTCTCTAGAAAGGTCAGGGGGTCTTTAGAATGGTCCTGAGGCTGTCTAGAATTCTCTGGGGGCAATTTGAAGAGACCAGGGGTTCTGTAGAAGGGTCTGGGGGCCTTGATAAGGGTCCTTGGGGGATCTAGAAGGGCCTGGGTGTCTTTACAATTGTCCTGGGGGTTTCTAGAAGGCTCTGGGGGCCTTTTGATGGGTTTTGGAGGTCTCTAGATGGGTCTGGGGGCCTTTAGATGGGTTCTGGAGATCTCTGAAACCAAACGTACACCTGAATACAAAAATAAACAAACATAGACAGATGCTGCAAAAACAACAACAACAACAACAAAAAGTTTATCATTCTAGCATCTCCTCCTCAAAAAGCTACAGAAAGTTGAAGCAGCAGCAAAGCTCTGACCTCAAGGTAAACATGGAGCTGAAGGACTAGCCTGAGGCAAAGGCTTCTCCAGCCCCCGGGACTTCATCACAACCACTTGTGAACCAGGCCAGGTGAACCCCCTCAGAGGGAGAAACAGGACCTGGGGAGCAGCCGAGTGTCATTAATTCCGACTACATTCTCAGCGAGAACCACAGCACCCACTGCCTGAAAGGCTCCTTCCCCGAGAGGAGGTGCTTCCACTGCCGTGTTCTTGGGATTTAGTGCTGGGACTTAAATAGCAAACATTTTAAAAACGAACCCTTCGATTCCTTTCATTTCCTAGACTGCCAGGCAATTTCTTTTCTCTGCCACCTCTGGGCAAATTTCCCTTTTTATTTCAGTTCTCTTTCCTCGCAGTTTTCAGTCTTGAATGTCTGGACTTGAGTGTGTCGTCCGCAGTTGTTTTTTCCATTTCCATCTTCGCGGAAGAACCATTCCGAAGGCCCACAGACCCTTCTGGATTGACCCAGGACCATTGTAAATACCCACAGACCCTTCTCTAGAACCAAAGGACCTTTCTAAAGCCCCCTAGACCCTTCTAGATACTCCCAGGACACATCGAATTGTCCTTCTAGAGACCCCATTCCCTCTCGTCCTGTCCCTTGGGAGAAGAGCCCAGAGCTCCCTCCTCTCCACAACCTCCTTTCAGGTAGTTGTAGAGAGCAATGAGGTCTCCCCTCAGCCTCCTCCTTCTCCAGGAGAAACCACCCCAAGTCCTTCCCATGTGTCCTCCAGCCCCTTTCACCACTTTCGTGGCTCTTCTCTGGACTCTCTCCAGAGCCTCAACATCCTTCTCGTGCTGAGGGGCCCAGGACTGAACACAGGATTGAAGGAGCAGTCGCTTCCCAATGCTTCCAGCCGCTCCCAGTCCGTCCCAGTCCATGCTTTAGTCCCTTCCCAATACTCCCAGTATTGGGCGTGTTGTCTCCGCCTCCTCTCGGCTTCCGCCGTCTCCACAGCAACGGAAAGCGTCGCCCTTACCCACTTCCGCTTCCGGTTCCCCTCCGCACAGAGCAAGATGGCGGCGAGCGGAGCGAGCGGCGCTGGGGCCGGGACCGAGATGGCGACGGCGGCGGCGGCACCGGCGCCGGTTTCCTTCTCCTTCAGCCGCAAAGCGGAGAGGAGGAAGGTGCTGGGAGCGGCGGCGACCGAGGACGGCGGCGGCGGCGACACCGATTTCATCACAGCGGTTGAAGGGAAGGAGCTGCTGAGGTGACTGGGAAGTGCTGGGGGGGGGGGGGGGGGGGGCGTTTGGGTTGGCACTGGGAGCGCTGGGAGGGATGCTTGGACCACTGGGATGGTACTGGGAGCATACTGGGAGGCACTGGGTTATGCTGGGAGGCACTGGGTTATACTGGGAGGCGCTGGGGTTGATAATGGGGAGCGCGGGGGGGGGGGCGCGGCCTGACGCTAAGCCCCGCCCCCCTTTAGCGCGCGGCCGGCCCCGCCCCTTCCGCAGGAGCTCGTCATCCCGCTCCCCCCAACGCGGCGCCGCAGGGTCCTAGAACCCGCCCCAAGCCACGCCCCTTTAGCTACAAACCACGCCCCCCCCGGCTCAGTGGAGGAGCAGGCCGTGCAGGAGCTGCTGGAGGGTGAGTGTTTAAGGGTTTTTTTGGGGGGGAAATTGTGGGTCTGGGGACTTGGGGGTCGACCCACAGACCCCCCCCCCCCTGATCCCGCCCCACACCCCCAGAGGTGCGACAGAGCCAGCAGAAGGGGGAGGAGGGCGCTGGACCCCCCTTGGCCATCCCTTTGCGCCTGCAGGAGACAGACCTGCCGCTGCAGCCACAGCCTGTGAGTCATCTCTGCCCCATAAGTGGCCCCCGAGTGACCCCAGTGCCCTACAAGTGGTCTCGGAGTCACTCCCTGGCCCCTTAAGTGGACCCTGAGTGACCCACCTGCCCCAGAGCTGATCTCTGAATGGCCCCCGAGTGACCCACCTGCCCCATAAGTGGCCCCCGAGTGACCCACCTGCCCCATAACTGACCCTTGGTTGCCTCTCTGCCCCATAAGTCGTCCTAAAGTGACCCTTGAGTACCCCCCCAAGCCCCATAACTGCTCCTCCAACCCCATAGCTGCTCCCCAAATCCTCCCCAATCCCTATAACTGCCCCCCAAGTCCCCCCCAAGCCCCATAACTGCCCCCTAACTCTTCCCCAAGCCCCACAACTGCCCTCCAAGTCCCATAACTGTCTCCCAAGCTCTCTCCAAGCCCCATAACTGCCCCCCAAGTCCCCCCCAAGCCACATAACTGCCTCCCAAGTCCCTCCAAATCACCCCCCAAGGCCCATAACTGCCCCCCAAGTCTTCCCCAATCCCTATAACTCCCCCCCCAAGTCCCCCCTAAGCATCTCCCGGCCCCACAGCCGCCCCCTAACTGCCCCATTTTCCCCCCCAGGGCCCCCAGGACTACGAAGCGGTGCCGGTGTCGGCCTTCGGGTTGGCCATGCTGCGGGGGATGGGCTGGAGCCAGGGCCAGGGCATCGGACGCACCTTCAAACAGTGAGGGGGGGACCCCAAAAAACCCAACTTGGGGGGCACAGAGACTACCCCCTAAGCCCCTTTTCACCACTTGGGGGTCACAAACAGGTTATTTTTTAGGGTAGTGAAGCCCCTGGAGCATCGTCTGCGACCCCGAGGTTTGGGGTTGGGGGCAGAGCCAGCCCCACCCCCTCTCAGGACCCCCCGTGGGGCAGGAGGGGAACCCGGGGACGCTGTGGGGGGAGAGCTGGAGGTGGGGGACACCGTCTGCATCCAGAGTGGCCCCCACCGCGGCAATGAGGGGGCAGGTGAGGGGGGCTGAGCC
>JAUMJK010002108.1:0-41159 GCA_033558105.1 Coccyzus lansbergi
TGAATGGGGGTTGGGGGGGCTCAGGGAGGCAGTTCAGGGTCGGGGGGGTTGGAGTTGGGGGGGGAGGACACCCCTAAAAATGATGCTGAGGGAGGGGAAAAGGATGGAGATGCAGGGATGGGGATGAAGGATTTGGGGTTCAGGGAGGGGAAGGGTTAAAAATGGGGGTGTGAATGGGGGGTAAATGGGGGTTGGGGGGGTCTAGGAGGCAGTCAGAGTCGGGGGGGTTGGAGTTGGGGGAGGACACCCCTAAAAATGATGCTGAGGGAGGGAAAAGGATGGAGATGCAGGGATGGGGATGAAGGATTTGGGGTTCAGGGAGGGGAAGGGTTAAAAATGGGGGGGAATGGGGGTAAATGGGGTGAATGGGGGTAAATGGGGGTTGGGGGGGACAGGAATAGGGGGAAGGGAGGGAAGGGAGGGGGATGGATGCGGGAATTTGGGGGTGGGAGGGGGTGGGGGGAGGATGAAGGATTTGGGGTAAAGGGAGGGGGGAAAAGGGGGGGGTGGGTGAGGAGGGGGGGAAATGGGGAGAGGGGGAGGATGAGGATGAGATGCAGAGAATTTGGGGTGAGGGGGGGTTGGGGGGGGCACAGGGTGGGGATGGGGATGGGAATGGGGGGGCAGGTAGGGGGTAAATAGGGGGTTGGGGGGCAGGTAGGGGGGTTCAGGGCTGGGGGGTCAAATAGGGGTAAATAGGGGAGAAGAAAGGGGGTAAATAGGAGGTTGGGGGGGCAGATAGGGGGGTTCAGGGCTGGGGGGGTCAGATAGGGGAAGAAAGGGGTAAATAGGGGGTTGGGGGGGCAGATATGAGGGGTTCAGGGCTGGGGGGGTCAGATAGGGGAAGAAAGGGGGTAAATAGGGGGTTGGGGGGGCAGATAGGGGGGTTCAGGGGTGGGGATGGGGCAGAATAGGGGTAAATAGGGGATTGAGGGGTCAGAAATGGGGGGGTTCGGAGCTTGGGGGAGGAGAAATGGGGGTTCAGGGCTGGGGGGCAGAAAGGGGGGGCGGGTAGGGGGCAAATAGGAGGTTGGGGGGGGTCGGAAATGGGGGTTCAGGCTGGGAGGGAGGGCAGAAAGGGGGTAAATAGGGGGTTGGGGGGGTCAGAAATTGGGGGGGGTTGGGGGGGGGATGGGGATATGGGGTTTAGGTCCCAGGATGGGGGTGGGGAGGGGGTTTATGGGGGTGTCCCCCTCCCACAATTGGGGCTCCTTGAGGTGGGGGGGGGGGTGGGTGGGGGGGTAGGTTCAATATTGGGGTGTCCCCCCCCCCCCCTCCCATCCCCCAACCCACCCATCCCTCCCCCCATCCCTGGGAGGGGGTTTTTGGGGGGGGGGTGAGGCCCAGGGGGAGCGTTCAAGGCACACGCGTGTGCACAGGGGGGTGTGTGTGGGGGGTGTGAGTGTGCGTGTGTGTGTGTGTGTGAGACACACACGTGTGTATGGAGGTTGGGGGAGTGAGTGTGTGAGGGACACACACACACACGCGTGTGCATGGGGGGGTTGGGGGTGGGGGGTGAGTGTGTGCACACACGTGTGGATCCTGGCGTGTGAGATGGGTGTGAACGTGCAAGCCCAGGGCGGGGCCCTGAGCGTCGTGAAGTCGTGCGAAAGGCGGTGCCGCACACACCTGGGGCCACCTGAGCGTGCAAAGGGGGTGGGGGGGGGGGGGGGAGCTGTGTGCGAGTGTGTGAGGAACTGCTGAGTGTGTGTGTGTGTGTGTGTGTGTGTGTGAACCTGGCCTGTGTGTTCGAGCACGAGTGTGAATGGAGGGTTTAGCTTGTGTAAAGCTGGGGTTGCACGAGGGCGTGCGAGGGGCTGGGCTGCACAAGAGAGTGTGTGTGGGGAGTGGGGGGGGGGGTGTGTGTGCAAGGTTGGGCTGCACAGGAGTGTGTGAAGCGCGTGTGGGCAGGGCCTGTGCACACGTGTGTGCGAAGACCCCAGTGTGGCCCTGGGTCCCCTCTTTGGAGGCACTGGGCAGGAGGGGGAGGGCAGTGAGGGGCACTGGAGGCACTGGGAGGCACTGGGCAGGAGGAGGAGGGCATTGAGGGGCACTGGATGGCACTGGGAGGCACTGGGCAGGAGGAAGAGGCATTGAGGGGCACTGGGGGGCACTGGGTAGCACTGGGAGGCACTGGAGGGGGAATGGGGGGCACTGGGTAGCACTGGGAGGCACTGGGGAGGCACTGGAGGGGGAATGGGGGGCACTGGGTAGCACTGGGAGGCACTGGGGAGGCACTGGAGGGGGAATGGGGGGCACTGGGTAGCACTGGAGGCACTGGGGAGGCACTGGAGGGGGAATGGGGGGCACTGGGTAGCACTGGGAGGCACTGGGGAGGCACTGAGAGGCACTGGGTAGCGTTAGGGGTCACTGGGTGGCACTGGGGAGCACTGGGAGTGCACTGGGAGGCACTGGGTAGCATTAGGGGGAACTGGGAGGCACTTGGAGGCACTAGAAGCACTGGGGAGGCTCTGGAGGGGGAATGGGGGGCACTGGGAGGCACTGGGAGCACTGGGGGCACTGGGAGGCACTGGGGAGGCACTGAGAGGCACTGGAGGGGGAATGGGGGGCACTGGGTAGCACTGGGAGGCACTGGGAGGAACTGGGAGGAACTGGGGGTCACTGAGAGGCACTGGAAGGGGAATGGGGGCACTGGGAGCTCTAGGGGAGCACTAGGGGGACACTGGGGACATGAGGGGAGCACTGGGAGGCACTGGGAGGCACTGGGTGGCACTGGGGAGCACTGAGGGGCACTGGGGGGCACTGGGAGGCAGTGGGGGGCACTGGGGATGCACTGGGAGCTCTAGGGGAGCACTGGGGAGCACTGGGAGGCACTGGAGACATTAGGGTAGCACTGGGAGGCACTGGGATTGCACTGGGAGGCACTGGGGAGCACTGGGAGGCACTGGGGAACTGGGATTGCACTGGGAGGCACTGGGAGGCACTGGGGAGCACTGGGAGGCAGTGGGAGGCACTGGGAGCTCTGGGTGGGGGGGGTGGTGGTCTCTGCCCCCCCCCCTTGCAGTTGGCCCTGATTGCCTCATATGCGGCGCATGTTAATGAGCCTCATTAAAAGGGGGGGGGGAGGGGCTATAAATAACCCAGGTCCTCATTTGCATAATTCCCGCTCCCCGGTTGCCGCGGTGACCGGCATCCCCCCCCCCCGCCGCCTCCCGACCCCCCCCAACCCCAATCAGGGCCGTTAATTAACGATGAGGGGGGGGAGGGGGGAGGCCCTTCTCATGCTCTTCTTCTCCCCACAACTCCCTCCCCAGGGCCCCCCCCGGAGCGGCCACCATGACCCCAGAGGACGGCCAGCGGCCCCCTGGAGCCGGGGGCCACCAACAGGGCCTCGTGGGCAACCAGGACCTCGTGGGCAACCAGGACTTTGGGGGCAATCAGGACCTTGGGGTGACCAGGACCTCTTGGGCAACCAGGAACCTGGGGGTGACCAGGACCTTGTGGGCAACCAAGTCTCCATGGACCATCAAAGCCTCATGGGCAACCAGGACCTTGAGGGCAACCAGGACCTTGGGGGTGACCAGGACCTCGGGGGTGACCAGGACCTCGTGGGCAACCAGGACCTTGTGGGCAACCAAGTCTCCATAGACTATCAAGGCCTCGTGGGCAACCAGGACCTTGTGGGCAACCAGGACCTTGGGGGTGACCAGGACCTTGTGGGCAACCAAGGCTCCATGGACCATCAAGGCCTCATGAGCAACCAGGAGCTCGTGGACAACCAGGGCTTCGTGGAGCATCAGGGCTCGGTAGCCGCCCAGGGCTTGGTGTGTAGCCAACCAGGCCCTGAGGAGCACATGGAGACTCGTGGCCACCAGGAGCCCGACCCCAGCGGTTGACTCAGTGTCCTGGTTGGACCTTGGGGTTGACCGAGGCCTCGGCACTGACCGTGCCCAAGGGCTTGTCTAGAAGCCGAGGTCGGCCAAGGCCACGCGGCTAACGGAGGCCCCGAGGTCAACCCAGGCCCCTCGGCCAACCCAACCCTTCAGGCCCGACGAGTGCTGGAGATCTGCCAAGTCTCTGTGGCCAAGGCAGCCCTCAAGGACCACCTGGAGACCAAGACTGACCAGCGGCCAGTAGCCCACCCAGAGCCCAAGGTCAACTGTGGCCTCACGGCTCCTCTAGACTTGAAGGTCAACCATGACTCTGTGGCCAATGGAGCCCTCAATGACCTCCTAGAACCCAAGGTCAACCGTGGCCCCACAGCTTGTCTGGGCCTGAAGGTCAACCATGACTTCATGGCCAATGGAGCCCTTGAGGACCACCCGGAACTCAAGGTCAACCATGACTCTGCGGCTTGTCTAGACTTGAAGGTCAACCATGACTCTGTGACCAACTGGGCCCTCAATGACCACCTGGAGCCCAAGGTCAACCATGACTCTGTGACCAACTGGGCCCTCAATGACCACCTGGAGCCCAAGGTCAACCATGACTCTGTGGCCAACTGTGGCCTAATGGCTTGTCTAGACTTGAAGGTCAACCATGACTCTGTGACCAGCTGGGCCCTTCAGGACCACTCAGAGCCCAAGGTCAACCACGACCCTGTGACCAACTGGGCCCTCGAGGAGCACTCGGAGCCCAAGGCCGACCACGACCCCATGACTTGCCTGGACCAGAAGGTCCGCGGTGGCTCCAGGACTCCCCCGTTGTGCCGCCGCGTCCCTTGGGGCTCCCGCCTGCTGCTGGTGCTGTTGGCTTTGGTGTCCCTGGCGTCTCGGGGGGCGTCGGGGGCGGCGCTGGAGTTCGGGGGCTCCCCGGGCCAGTGGGCTCGCTACGGCCGCTGGGCCCCGGGGCTGGGCGGCCAACTCAGCTTCAGCCTGAAGACCAACGTGTCGCGGGCCCTGGTGCTCTACCTGGACGACGGGGGCAACTGCGACTTCCTGGAGCTGCTGGTGGCCGAGGGGCGGCTGAGGCTGCGCTTCGCCATCGCCTGCGCCGAACCGGCCACCGTGCAGGCCCCGGCGCCCGTCAGCGACGGCCGCTGGCACATGGTGCTGCTGACCCGCAACGCCCGCGAGACGGCCCTGGCGGTGGACGGGGAGGCGCGGGCGGCCAGCGTGCGCTCCAAACGGGCCGAGATGGCGGTGGCCAGCGACCTCTTCGTCGGGGGGATCCCCCCGGACGTGCGCCTCTCGGCCCTGACGCTCAGCACCGTCAAGTACGAGGCGCCGTTCCGCGGCTGGTTGGCCAACCTGAAGGTGGGGGAGGCGCCGGCCGCCCTGCTGGGGGCCCAGGGGGTGCGAGGAGAGGCCGAGCAGCGCTGCGCCCAACACCCGCCCTGCGCCCACGGCGGCCGCTGCACCCTGCGCCGAGGAGAGCCGCGATGCGACTGCGCCGGCACCGGCTACCGAGGGCCCTTCTGCTCCGAAGGTGAGGGGGCAAGGGGTGGGTGGGGATTGTGGGGGCAACTGGGGGACTTGTGCACAAGGCGGCCTCCTCGGCTTAAGATCTCTGCGGCGTCGGGTGTCTCCGTGGTGTGGGGTGTCTCCATGGCTTTGGGCAACTCCGTGGCATTGAGTGTCTCCATGGCTTTGGGCTTCTCTGTGGCTTTGGACTTCTCCGTGGCTTTGGGCTTCTATATGGCATTGGGTGTCTTCATGGTGCTGGGCATCTCCACAGCTTTGGATGTCTCTGTGGCTTTGGGCGTCTCCGTGGCTTTGGGCATCTCCGTGGCTTTGGGCATCTCCACGGCTTTGGGTGTCTTCATGGCTTTGGGCTTCTCTGTGACTTTGGGCTTCTCAGAGGCTTTGGGCATCTCCATGGCTTTGGGTGTCTCTGTGGCATTGGGTGTCTTCATGGAGTAGGTGTCTCCATGGTGTTGAGTGTCTCCAAAGTCTTGGGCTTCTCTATGGCATTGGGCGTCTCCACGGCCTTGGGTGTCTTCATGGAGATAGGTGTCTCCATGGAGCTGGGTGTCTCCATGGCCTTGAGTGTCTCCTTGGCTTTGGGCTTCTCTGTGGCATTGGGTGACTTCATGGCTTTGGGTGTCTCCATGGCTTTGGATGTCTCTGTGGCTTTGGGACGTCCATGGCATAGGATGTCTTCATGGTGTTGGGCTTCTCGGTGGCTTTGGGCATCTCCATGGTGTTGAGCGTCTCCACAGACTTGGGCTTCTCAATGCATTGGACGTCTTCGTGGCATTGGGCATCTCCATGGCTCTGAGCGTCTCCATGGCTTTGGGCGTCTCAGTGGCTTTGGGCTTCTCTGTGGCTTTGGGCATCTCCACAGCTTTGGGTGTCTCCGTGGCATTGAGTGTCTCCACAGTCTCGGGTTTCTCTGTGGCCTTGGGTGTCTCCGCGGCACTAGACGTTTCATGTCTTTGGGTGTCTCCATGGCATTGGACATGCCCATGGCTTTGGGTGTTTCCATGCATTGGGTGTCTCCATGACGATCCACGTTCCCGTGTCGTTGTGCCCCTGGGTTCCTCCTCATCTTCATCTCTCCCTGGCGCTGGGTCTTTCCAGCTGTTGGGCCTCTCCACGGTGTCGAGTGTCTCCGCGGCATTGGGGTCTCTCATGGTGTTGGGCATCTCCACAGCATTAGGTCTCTCATGGTGTTGGGTCTGTCACGGCGTTCGTCATCTCCGTGGGGTTGAGTCTCTCCAGGTCTTTGGGCGTCTCCACATCTTTGGGCATCTCCATGACATTGAGTGTCTCCACGGCATTGGGTCTTCTGTGGCATTGGGCCTCTCATGGTGTTGGGTCTCTCGTAGTGTTGGGGTCTTCCGTGGCATTGGGCATCTCCATGGTGTTGGGCACCTCCATGATATTGAGTCTCTCCACATCTTCGGGCATCTCCGTGGCATTGGGTCCTCTCATGGCATTGGGTCTCTCATGGCATTGGGTCTCTCATGGCATTGGGTCTCTCATGGCGTTGGGTCTCTCCATGACATTGAGTCTCTCCATGTCTTTGGGCATCTCCATGACATCGAGTGTCTCAATGGCATTGGGTCTCTCATGGCATCAGGTCTCTCATGGCATTGGGTCTCCATGCGTTGGGTCTTCCATGGGTGTTGAGTCTCTCCATGTCTTTGGGCATCTCCATGGCATTGGTAACCTCCGTGGTGCTGAGTCTCTCCACGGCTTTGGGCGTCTCCATGGCTTTGGGCATCTCCATGGCTTTGGGCATCTCCGTGATGTTGCACATCCTCGTGTCTCGGTGTCTTTGCCTTCCCCCGTCTCACGCTGCCCTCTCTTGTTCTGAACACCCCGACGGCCTCCAACGACCTCCGAGCTGCACAATTGTGCTTGTGCGACCCTTCAGCTCCTCTCAGCGTTGGCCGTGGGAGGTCATTGGGCGTCTCCATCGTCTTTCACGGCCTCGTGTGTCCCTCCTGCCTCCGCGGCCTTCGCTTCCTCCGCCTCCCGTGGTCCTCTGGGTGTCTCCATCCTCCCATCCCACTCCTCTCGTGGCATCGGTCGCCTCCACGGCCTTCGCACGGCCTCGCGTTTCACCGTGATTGTGCTCTTGGCGGCGGCGAGTTTCTCTGTGGCTTCGCACGTCCTCGTGTCCCCATCTCGTGCCCTCGCACGTCCTCGTGCAATCCCCCTCCAACAACCGGCCGTGGTTGCCACGGTAACGGTACCCCCCCCCCCCCCCCGAGCTACGGTTGCCATGGTGACACGAGGATGGGTTGACCTGTTGCCAAGGCCGGTTGCCACGGAGACGCCCGGGCCTGCCGTTGCCACGGCAACGGTTGCCGCGGGGACCAGGCTTCCTCCCAGTGTCCTTGAGGTGGGGATGCTGGGGGGGGGCACGAGGACACGATGGGGCACGAGGACACCAGGGAGGCAGGAGGTTGCACGAGAGACACGAGGAGGGGTGTGTGGGGTGGGGGGAAGGGTATGTGTGCACGATGGGGCACGAGGGTCTCGCTCACCGCTGCCCTTTCCCCCCCTCACCTGCTGCCCCCCCAGAGGAGGAACCCGCGGTGGAAGGTGAGCGAGCGTGCGAGGGGCGTGCGAGGGGCGTGCGAGGGGCGTGCATGGGAAGGGGGGTGGGAGTGGGGAGGAGCCGTGCAAAGGGCGTGCAAGGTGGGGGTTGTGCAAAAAGTGTTACACACCCAGCGCTGTGGGGGATGGGAGGGGCCCAACCGTCGTGCAAGGGGCGTGCGAGGCCCATCAGGCGTGCGAGGCCGAGGGGGTGCGAGGCCTCAGGCCTGCGCTGGGCTCGGTGCTCATGCCAGGCCTGGTGAAGGCCTCGTGCAAGGCCTCGTGCAAAGGCCCCGCCCTCCCCAGCTTAGGGCTGTGCGACCAAGGGAGGCTGAGGGGGAGGGGCTTGCACGAGGAGGCGTGTGCGTCGCACCAGGAGCACGTGGGGAGGGTGAGGGGGTTGTTGCACGGTGCTCGTGCAAGGCGGAGGGTGGGGTCAAGGCTCCCCTCTTCCCCCCCAAGTGTCTCCATCCCCTCCCCCCCCACCCCTCCCCCCCCCTCAAGGTTTCCCCCCCCTCCCCCCCCCAGGGGGGGGTCGAAACCCGCGGGAAGGGAGGGGGGAGGGGAGGGGTGTGGGGGAGGGAAAAGGGGCGGAGCAACCCCCAGGCCCCTCCCCCTTCCTCTCCTCCCCCACCCTCCAGCCTTCCCGCCCCTCCCCCTCCCCCTCCCCTCCCCCCCCTCTTCTGGCATCGGCCCTGATGTCGTCACAATCGCGGAGTTTGTGACCCGCGGTGACGTCACTTCTCTCCCCTCCCCCCTCTGCCCCTCCCCCTTTGGCCCCTCCCCCCTCTCCCCTCCCCCCCCTCTCCCTTTGCTCCTTTTCCCCTTTTTTTCACCTCTTTCCCCTCATTTTTCTCCTCATTTCGGTCGTTTCTTCTCTCATTTTTGCTGCTTTCGTTGCTCTCGACCCTTCGGGGTCACCAATGGGGCTGGAGCCATCTTGGTCTTTCACCTTTTTGACCATTTTCCCCATCATTTCCCCCATTTTCCCATCATTTCCCCCATTTTCCCTATAATTTCCCCCATTTTCCCATCATTTTTCCTGTTTTCCCTATGATTTCCCCCATTTGCCCATCATTTCCCCCATTTTTCCATCATTTTCCCCATTTTCCCTATAATTTCCCCCATTTCCCCATCATTTCCCCCATTTTCCCTATAATTTCTCCCATTTTCCCATAATTTCCCTGTTTTTCCCATAATTTCCCCCATTTTCCTATCATTTCCCCCATTTTCCCATAATTTCCCCCATTTTTCCATCATTTCCCATTTTTCCCCTTAATTTGTTCCCCTAATTTCCTCCTTTTTTCCCCTAATTTCCTCTTTTTTCCATCATTTCCCCTATTTTCTCTATAACTTCCTCCATTTTCCCATCATTTCCCATTTCCCCCTAATTTCCTCCTTTTTCTCCCTAATTTCCTCCTTTTTTCCCCCTAATTTCCTCTTTTTTCCATAATTCCCCGAATTTTCCATCATTTTCCCCATTTTTCCATCATTTCCCATTTTCCCCCTAATTATGTCCTCCTTTTCCCCCTAATTTCCTCCCTTTTCCCCTAATTTCCCTTTTTTCCCCTTTAATTTCCTCCTTTGTTCCCCTAATTCCCCCCTTTTCCCCATAATTTCCTCCGTTTTCCATCATTTCCCCTCATCTTCCCTCTTTATATCATTTCCCCTTTTCCCCCTTTCTCCCTTTTTTCCCCATTTTCTCCCCTTTTCCCTTTTCTTTCCCCATTTTCTCCCTTTTTCCTCCCCTTTCCCCTTTTCCCTTTCTCCATTTCCCTTTTCCATCACTTTCTCCATTTTTCCTCCATTTTCCCTCCATTTTTCTTCCATTTTTCCCTCCATTTTCCCTCATATTTTCCCTCATTTTTTCCTCCATTTTCCTCCATTTTTTCTCCATTTTTCCCTCCATTTTCCCCTCATATTTTCCCTCATTTTTTCCTCCATTTTCCTCCATTTTTTCTCCATTTTTCCCTCCATTTTCCCCTCATATTTTCCCTCATTTTTTCCTCCATTTTTCCTCCATTTTTCCTCCATTTCTTCCTCCCTTTCTCCTCCCTTTCTCCTCCCTTTTTCCTCCATTTTCCCTCCATTTTTCTTCCATTTTTCTTCCATTTTTCCTCCATTTCTCCTCCTTTTCTCCTCCATTTTCCCTCCCTTTTTCTTCCATTTTTCCCTCCATTTTTCCTCCATTTTTTCTTCCATTTTTCCCTCCATTTTTCCTCCATTTTTTCCTCCATTTTTCCTCCATTTTTCCTCCATTTTCCCTCCATTTTTCTTCCATTTTCCCTCCATTTTCCCTCCATTTTCCCTCATATTTTCCCTCATATTTTTCCTCCCTTTTTCCTCCATTTTTCCCTCCATTTTACTTCCATTTTTTCCTCCATTTTTCCTCCCTTTTTCCTCCATTTTTTCTCCCTTTTTCCTCCCTTTTTCCTCCATTTTTCCCTCCATTTTTCTTTCATTTTCCCCTCATATTTTCCCTCATTTTTTCCTCCATTTTTCCTCCATTTCTCCTCCCTTTCTCCTCCCTTTTTTCCTCCCCTTTTCCTCCCTTTTTCCTCCATTTTCCCTCCATTTTTCCTTCATATTTTCCCTCATTTTTTCCTCCATTTCTCCTCCATTTTTCCCTCATATTTTCCCCCATTTTTCCTCCATTTTTTCCTCCATTTTTTCTTCCATTTTTCCTCCCTTTCTCCTCCCTTTCTTCCCCTTTTCTCCCCCTTCTCTCCCTTTTCTCCCCTTTTCCTCCCTTTTCTCCCCCTTTTCCCCTTTTCCCCTTTTCCCCTTTTCCCCCTTTTTCCCCCCTTTCCCCTCTTTTCGCCGGTTTTGGCACAGGCCCCGCCCACCTGCGGGATTTCGCACCAGGTAACGCTCCTCCCCCTCCCCCCTCCCCCCCCCCGTGACGTCACCCCCATCCCCATGACGTCATCCCCATCCACCTCCTCCTCATCCCCATCGCCTCATGGCCATCCCCTCCCCCCCTCCCCCAGCACCGAGCCTCGTGCGACACGAGGGGAAGGGTGGGAGGGGGAGGGGAGCTCCTCGCACGAGGAGCCGTGAGCGTGCAAGGGCGCCCAGGTGGGCGTGCGAGGGCCAACTCTTGCCCGGGGGGAAGCGTGCAAAGGCATCTGCTCGCACGAGGGACCCCTGGCACGGAGGCCGGTGCAGGGGGTGCGTCCCTGTTGGTCCCTTCGCACACGCTTGTGCCAGGCGGGCTGCCCCCCCCCCCCCACCCTCCCCCCCAGCCCCGGGGCACGCCTGGGCCTGCGCACGCCGGTGCACACGCGTGTGACCCTGCCCCTCCCCCAGGGCCCGCGGAGGTCGCCGAGGGGGGTCCCGGCCGAGGCGCCGGCGAGATCCAGCAGGCGGCGAAAGGTCAGTCACCCTCGTGCGAGGGACTCCTTGGAAGGTCCCATCCCCACGTCCCCAGCCCAGACCCCACAACGACGTCCATTAGGAGGTCCTGTTCCAATATTTCCATGGCCAGAGCCTCATTGGAAGGTCCCAACCCCATCCCAAACCCCACAATGATGTCCATTGAGATCCTGTCGAACGTCTCCATGACCAGAGGCTCATTGGAAGGTCCCAACCCCATCCCAGAGCCCTCAACGAGATCCACTGAGATCCTGTTCCACCATCTCAACGGCAAGAACCTTATTGGAAGATCCCAACCCCACATTCCCATCCCAGACCCCTCAACGATGTCCATCAAGATCCTGTTGAACATCTCCATGGCAAGAGCCTCATTGGAATGTCCCAACCCCACATTCCCATCCCAGATCCCACAATGAGGTCTACTTTGAGGTCCTGTTCCAGTATTTCCGTGGCCAGAGCCTCATTGGAAGGTCCCAACCCCACGTCCCCATCCCAGACCCCACAATGAGTTCCACTGAGATCCTGTTGACCATCTCCATGGCCAGAGCCTCACTGGAAGGTCCCAACCCCACTCCAGACCCCACAACAAGGTCCGTTAAGAGGTGCTGTTGGATGTCTCCATGGCCAGAGCCTCATTGGAAGATCCCAACCCCATCCTAGACTCCACAATGATGTCCATTGAGATCCTGTTGAACATCTCCATGGCAAGAGCCTTGTGGGAAGGTTCTCATCCCAAACTCCCCATCCCAGACCCCACAGTGAGGTCTACTTTGAGGTCCTGTTCCAATATTTCCATGGCCAGAGCCTCATTGGAAGGTCCCAACCCCATCCCAGACCCCACAACAATGTCCATTAAGAGGTTCTGTGGGATGTCTCCATGGCCAGAGCCTCAATGGAAGATCCCAACCCCATCCAAAACCCCCCAATGAGTTCCACTGAGATCCCGTTGACCACCTCCATGGCCAAAGCCTTGTTGGAAGGTCCGCTCCCCACATCCCCCTCCCTTCCCCCATTTCCCCCGGCGAGACTGAGGCCACAGCGGCCTCTCCCCACCCCCCCCCCCTAACCAGGCCGGGACGAGTACGTGGCCACCTTCAAGGGCAACGAGTTCTTCTGCTACGACCTGTCGCACAACCCGATCCAGAGCAGCACGGACGAGCTGACGCTGTCCTTCCGGACGCTGCAGCGCAACGGGCTGCTCCTCCACACGGGCAAGTCGGCCGACTACGTCAACCTGTCGCTCAAGAGCGGCGCCGTCTGGCTCGTCATCAACCTGGGCTCGGGCGCCTTCGAGGCCCTGGTGGAGCCCGTCAACGGCAAGTTCAACGACAACGACTGGCACGACATCCGCGTCACGCGCAACCTGCGACAGGTAAGGGGTGGAAGGGGGACTGGGAGGGACTGGGAGCGATGGGAGGGGCTGGAGGAGGGGGTGGGGGGTGTGATCGGTCACCCAACTGGGAGCACTGGGGGGCAAGAGGTCATAGAACGATGGAATCGCCACCCAACTGGGAGCACTGGGGGAAGTGAGGGTCTCGGTCAATCACCCAATAAGAGGTCAGAGAATGATGGAATCACTGGGAGCACTGGGAGGACTGGGAGTCTTGGTCAACCACCCAATCAGTGGTCATAGAACGATGGAATCGCCACCCAACTGGGAGCACTGGGGGAAGTGGGGGTCTCGGTCAATCACCCAATAAGAGGTCATAGAATGATGGAATCACTGGGAGCACTGGGAGGACTGGGAGTCTTGGTCAACCACCCAATCAGTGGTCATAGGACGATGGAATCGCCACCCAACTGGGAGCACTGGGGGAAGTGGGGGTCTCGGTCAATCTCCCAACAAGAGGTCAGAGAATGATGGAATCACCAGCCAACTGGGGGCACTGGGAGGACTGGGAGCCTCAGTCGACCACCCAAGTGGGAGCACTGGGGATACTGGGAGTCTCAGTAAACTACCCAATGAGAGGTGGCGGACATCTTGGTCAATCACCCAACTGGGAGCACTGGGAGGACTGGGAGGCCCAGTCAAGCACCCAATGAGAGGTGGTGGATGGCTCAGTCAACCACCCAACTGGGAGCACTGGGAGGGGCTGCAGGAGGTGGTGGTGGGTGTGGTCGACCACCCAACTGGGAGCACTGGGAGTCTCAGTCGACCACCCAGTGAGAGGTGGCGGACATCTTGGTCAACCACCCAACTGGGAGCACTGGGGGAATTGGGGGTCTCGGTCAACCACCCAACAAGAGGTCATAGAATCATGGAATCACCACCCAACTGGGAGCACTGGGGGGACTGGGAGCACTGGTCAACCACCCAATGAGAGGTGGTGGACATCTTGGTCGACCACCCAACTGGGAGCACTGGGAGGACTGGGGATCTTGGTCAACTATGCAATGGGAGGTGCTCCCAAACTGGGAGCCCTGGTTTCTTGGTCCCTTCCCAGACTGGGAGCACTGGTTCCTTGGTCCTTCACCAAACTGGGAACACTTGTCCTTCCCTAAACTGGGAACACTGGTCCCTCCCCAAACTGAGAGCACTGGTTCCTTGGTCCCTTCCCAAACTGGGAACACTGGTTCCTTGGTCCTTCACCAAACTGGGAGCCCTGGTTCCTTGGTCCCTTCCCAAACTGGGAACACAGGTTCCTTGGTCCCTCCTCAAACTGGGAGCCCTGGTTCCTTGGTCCCTTCTCAAACTGCGAGCACTGGTTCCTAGGTCCTTCATCAAACTGGGAACACTGGTTCCTTCCCAAACTGGGAACACTGGTTCCTTGCTCCTTCATCAAATTGGAAACACAGGTTCCTTGGTCCTTCATCAAACTAGGAGCACTGGTCCCTTCCCAAACTGGGAGCACTGGTTCCTTGGTCCTTCATCAAACTGGGAACACTGGTTCCTTCCCAAACTGGGAACACTGGTTCCTTGGTCCTTCATCAAACTAGGAGCACTGGTTCCTCCCCAAACTGGGATCACTGGTTCCTTGGCAATTCACCAAACTGGGAACACCGGCTCCTTGGTCCTTCATCAAACAGGGAACACTTGTCCTTTTCTAAACTGGGAACACTGGTACCTTCCCAAACTGGGAACACTGGCTCCTTGGTCCTTCATCAAACAGGGAACACTTGTCCTTTTCTAAACTGGGAACACTGGTACCTTCCCAAACTGGGAGCACTGGTTCCTTGCTCCCTCCCCAAACTGGGAGCACTGGTGTGTGTGTGTGGGTGTCCCTGGGTGGGTCCTGGTGCCTCCTGCCCCCTCTAACCATTCTCTGTTTCTCTCCTCAAGGTGGGCGCAGCCCCTTCCCCCTCCTCGTGCAAAGCCCCTTTTCCTTGTGCCAAGCCCCTCCTCCTCGTGCAAAGCCCCTCCTCCTCGTACAAAGCCCTCCTCCTCGTGCAAAGCCCCTTTTCCTCGTACAAGCCCCTCCTCCTCGTACAAAGCCCTCCCCCTCGTGCAAAGCCCCTCCCCTTGTACTAAGCCCCTTTTCCTCGTTCAAAGCCCCTTCTCCTCGTGCAAAGCCCCTCCTCCTCCTCGTGCAACCCCCTCCCCGTGTGTGCGCGTGCCACTAACACGCTTCCCCCATCCCCCCCCCTTCTCCGGGGCCCCCCCTACTAACCCCCTTCTAACTAATCCTCTGGGGGGCCCCAAACCCCCCCCCCCCCTAAAAAAACCCTCCTTGAAACCTCTCAAAGCTCCTTCGATCCTCTTTAACCCCTCGAGGGGTGCGAAAAAGTCACTTTTTTTTGTTGTGTTCTGTGCTCTCTCCGCTCCCCGGGCGCAGCACGCAGGCATCGGACACGCTATGGTAAACAAACTGCATTACCTGGTAGTTATCTCTCTCTTCTTACTCCTTGGCCGGGGGCTCCGAACCCCCCAAAAAAACCCAATCCGGGGGCGATTCCCGCGAGTTTTGGGCGACGCGGGGGTCACCGTGTCCTCCGTAAACCTCCAACCCTCAGCTCTCTCTCCCCTTCGCGCTTCCCCCTTCGGCTCCGCAGGTTCCGCTTTGGGACTCGGCGGAGAACTCGCTCCATGTTTTGGGGACGATTCTTAGCGTTTGGGGGGGGGGGGTTTATAACCATTTGGGGCAAATTTTTTGGAATTGGGGCAAATTTTTTTGGATTTGGGGCAAATTTTTTTCCATTTGGGGCAAATTCTTGCCATTTAAGGGCCTAATTTCAGGCCTCCTAAGCCTCTAGATGCAGGTTCCTGGTACCAAAAACCTGTAGGATTTGGTGCCAAAACCCAGTAGGTTTCAACCCTGAAACCAGTAGGTTTCAACCCCAAAACCAGTAGGATTCAGCCCCAAAAACCTGTAGGATTTGGTGCCAAAACCCAGTAGGTTTCAACCCTGAAACCAGTAGGTTTCAACCGCAAAACCAGTAGGATTCAACCCCAAAAACCTGTAGGATTCGGTGCCAAAAACCAGTAGGTTTCAACCCCAAAAACCAGTAGGTTTCAGCACCAAATCCAGTAGGTTTCAACCCCCAAAACCACAGGTTCCTGGTACCAAAACCCAATAGATTTCACCCAAAAAAAGCTGATTCAGGCTCAGGGGAATCTCTTTCTCCCTCAGGAGGAAACTCTGGGGTCTCCCCCTCCACATTTTGGGGCAAATTCTTGGGATTTGAGGCATTTTCTTGTCCATTTAGGGCTAATGTCAGGCCTCCTATACCCCTTGAAGGCCGAACCGCAGGTTCCTGGTACCAAAACCCAATAGATTTCACCCAAAAAATGCTTATTCAGGGTCAGGGGAATCTCTTTTTCCCTCAAGGGGAAGTTGTGGGGTTCCCCTCTCCCCATTTTGGGGCAAATTCTTGCCATTTGGGGCTAATTTCAGGCCTCCTACTCCCCTAGAAGGCAAAACCACAGGTTCCTGGTACCAAAACCCAATAGATTTCACCCAAAAAAGCTGATTCAGGCTCAGGGGAATCTCTTTTTCCCTCAGGAGGAAACTCTGGGGTCTCCCCCTCCACATTTTGGGGCAAATTCTTGAGATTTGGGGTCGATTCTTACGATTTGGGGCTCATTTCAGGCCTCCTACTCCCCTAAATGCAGGTTCCTGGTACCAAAAACCTGTCGATTTTGGTACCAAAACCCAATAGATTTCACCCCAAAAAAGCCCTTTCAGGCTCAGGAGAATCTCTTTCTTCCTCAGGAGGAAACTCTGGGGTCTCCCCCTCCCCATTTTGGGGCAAATTCTTGGGATTTGAGGCATTTTCTTGCCCATTTAGGGCTAATTTCAGGCCTCCTATACCCCTAGAAGGCCGAACCGCAGGTTCCTGGTACCAAAACCCAATAGATTTCACCCCAAAAAAGCCCTTTCAGGCTCAGGGGAATCTCTTTCTTCCTCAGGAGGGAACTCTAGGGTCTCCCCTCCCCATTTTGGGACAAATTCTTGGGATTTGGGGTTGATTCTTACGATTTGGGACTCATTTCAGGCCTCCTACTCCCCTAAATGCAGGTTCCTGGTACCAAAACCCTGTCGATTTTGGTACCAAAACCCAATAGATTTCACCCCAAAAAAGCATTTCAGGCTCAGGGGAATCTCCTTTTCCCTCAGGGGGAAGTTTTGGGGTTCCCCTCTCCCCGTTTTGGGGAGAAATCTTGATATTTTGATCCATTTTTGCCCCTTTCCCCCCCCCCCCTTAGCTCACAGCCCCTGGAGCCCCAAAACCCCTATTTGCTCTCCCTCCCCCCAACCCCCCAAACCCCATTTTTTGGGATGATTTCTTCTCACTTTGAATTTTTGGGGTTGCCCCCTCCCCAAATTGAGGACGGAAACGGCCTTTTCAGGACAAACATGCCCCCCCCTCCCCCCTCCCCAGCACTGGCACAGGCAGCAGGGACCCCAACCCCCTCCCCCTGCTGCCTGAGTCTCAGTCCTCGCACGGCTTCGCACGCCCTCGCACGGCCTTGCATGCTCACTAACACTGTGACCCCCACACCCTCCTCCTCCTCCTCCTCCTCTTCCTCCTCCTCCTCCTCCTCTTCTTCCTCCACCATGGATGCTGCTGGTGGAGCACCAGGGCCGGCTGGCGTGCAAGGGGCGTGCGAGGTGGGTGTGTAAGGGGGTATGTGTGCAAGGTGGGTGTGTAAGAAGAACCTGGTGTTGTCAAGAAGAACCTGAAAAAATGGGGCTGGAGGAGCTTGTGAGGCTCAAGAAGGTCAAGAAGGACCTGGATAAGGTGGAAAAATGGGGCTGGAGGAGCTTGTGAGGTTCAAGAAGGTCAAGAAGGACCTGGATAAGGTGGAAAAATGGGGCTGGAGGAGCTTGTGAGGTTCAGGAAGGTGAAGAAGGACCTGGATAAGGTGGAAAAATAGGGCTGAAGGAGCTTGTGAGGTTCAGGAAGGTGAAGAAGGACCTGGATAAGGTGGAAAAATGGGGCTGGAGGAGCTTGTGAGGCTCAAGAAGGTCAAGAAGGACCTGGATAAGGTGAAAAAATGGGGCTGGAGGAGCTTGTGAGGTTGAACCAGGACAAGAAGAACCTGGATGAGCTGGAGAAGTGGAGCTGGAGGAGCTTATGAGGTTCAAGAAGGTCAAGAAGGACCTGGATGAGCTGGAGAAGCTTGTGAGGTTGAACCAGAGCAGGGAGAACCTGGATAAGGTGGAAAAATGGGGCTGGAGGAGCTTGTGAGGCTCAAGAAGGTCAAGAAGGACCTGGATAAGGTGAAAAAATGGGGCTGGAGATACTTGTGAGACTCAACCAGACCAAAAAGGACCTGGATGAGCTGGAAAAGTGGAGCTGGAGGAGCTTGTGAGGCTCAACCAGGTGAAGAAGAACCTGGATAAGCTGAAGAAATGGGGCTGGAGATACTTGTGAGGCTCAACCAAACCAAGAAGAACCTGGAGGAGCTTGTGAGGTTCAAGAAGGTCAAGAAGAACCTGGATAAAGTGGAAAAATGGGGCTGGAGAAGCTTGTGAGGTTGAACCAGGACAAGGAGAACGTGGACAAGCTGAAAAAGTGGAGCTGGAGATCCTTGTGAGGTTCAGGAAGGTCAAGAAGGACCTGGATGAGCTGGAGAAGTGGAGCTGGAGGAGCTTGTGAGGTTCAAGAAGGTCAAGAAGGACCTGGATGAGCTGGAGAAGCTTGTGAGGTTGAACCAGGACAGGGAGAACCTGGATAAGCTGAAAAAATGGGGCTGGAGAAGCTTGTGAGGTTGAACCAGACCAAGAAGGACCTGGATAAGCTGAAAAAATGGGGTTGAAGGACCTTGTGAGGTTCAAGAAGGTCGAGAAGGACCTAGATGAGCTGAAAAAGTGGAGCTGGAGAAGCTTAGGAGGTTTTGAATGAGGACAAGAACCACCTGGATGTTGTTGTGCTTTTTCTGGGAATTTGAGGTAAAAATCACAATTTTGAGGAGTTTGAAGAGGGCTCTGAGGAGATTTGAGGTGCAAGTTGTGGCCTTGAAGGGATTTGAGGTAAAAAAATCACAATTTTGAGGAGTTTGAAGAGGGCTCTGAGGAGATTTGAGGTGCAAGTTGTGGCCTTGAAGGGATTTGAGGTAAAAAAATCACAATTTTGAGGAGTTTGAAGAAGAGTCTGAGGAGATTTGTGGTGAAAGTTATGGCCTTGAGGGGATTTGAGGTAAAAAAATCACAATTTTGGGGAAGTTTGTGAGGGAAATGGGGCAAAAATTCCTGGTTTGGGGATGTTTGAGGAGGAATCTGAGAAGATTTGAGGGAAAAGTCACGATTTTGAGGAGTTTGAAGAAGAGTCTGAGGAGATTTGAGGTGCAAGTTGTGGCCTTGAGGGGATTTGAGGTAAAAAATCACATTTTGGGAAAGCTTGTGAGGGAATTGAGGCAAAAATTCCTGTTTTGGGGACGTCTAAGGGGGAATCTGAGAAGATTTGAGGGAAAAACTGGGGTTTGGGGGAGTTTGAGGAGGAGTCTGAGGAGATTCATGGTGAAAGTTGCAATTTTTGTGGGAATTTGAGGTAAAAATCACGATTTTGAGGAGTTTGAAGAAGAGTCTGAGGAGATTTGAAGTGCAAGTTGTGGCCTTGAGGGGATTTGAGGTAAAAAAATCACATTTTGGGAAAGCATGTGAGGGAATTGAGGCAAAAATTCCTGTTTTGGGGACGTCTGAGGAGGAATCTGAGAAGATTTGAGGGAAAAGTTGGGGTTTGGGGGAGTGTGAGGAGGAGTCTGAGGAGATTTGTGGTGAAAGTTGTGCTTTTTGTGGGAATTTGAGGTAAAAATCATGATTTTGGGGAGTTTGAAGAAGGCTCTGAGGAGCTTTGTGGTGAAAGTTGAGGCCTTGAAGGGATTTGAGGTAAAAAATCACATTTTGGGGAAGTTTGTGAGGGAATTGAGGCAAAAAGTCCTGTTTTGAGGACGTTTGAGGAGGAATCTGAGAAGATTTGAGGGAAAAGTCACGATTTTGAGGAGTTTGAAGAAGGCTCTGAGGAGATTTGAGGTGCAAGTTGTGGCCTTGAGGGGATTTGAGGTAAAAAAACCCACATTTTGGGAAAGGTTGTGAGGGAATTGAGGCAAAAATTCCTGTTTTGGGGACGTCTGAGGGGGAATCTGAGAAGATTTGAGGGAAAAACTGGAGTTTGGGGGAGTTTGAGGAGGAGTCTGAGGAGATTTGTGGTGAAAGTTGTGCTTTTTGTGGGAATTTGAGGTAAAAATCATGATTTGGAGGAGTTTGAAGAAGGCTCTGAGGAGATTTGTGGTGCAAGTTGTGGCCTTGAAGTGATTTGAGGTAAAAAATCACAATTTTGGGGAAGTTTGTGAGGGAATTTGGGGCAACACTCCTGTTTTTGGGGAGCAGGTTGGATCTGGATGGGGTGCGAGTTCCACGATTGGTGTGAGGCCTCTGTGTGTGTGTGTGTATGTGTGAGCTCACACGCTTGTGCGAGCCGTGCACGAGGCCGCCCCCTCCGTCCAAGGGCCCCGGTGCTCCCCCGGTCCCCCCCCTGCTGCTCCCCATTCCCTCGCACGCTCGCGTGCACGGCTCCTCGCACCCCCTGGCACTCCCCTCGCACGCCCTCGTGCACGCACGCCCCCCTTGCACGCCCCCGGCGCACGCCCAGCCCCCACTAACGGCCACTTTTCTGTCTGAGGACCCCAAAACTCCTTACTAACCCCCCTCAACCCCTCCCGGTGTCACCCCAGACCCTCTCCCCCCCCCACCCTGTGTCCCCATTGTCACCCCCAGGCCCCCCATAACACCCCCTGACACCCCCATTAACCCCCCCCAGGACCCCATTTCCACCCCTGAACCCCATTAACCCCCTCGCCCCCATAACACCCCCTGACACCCCCATTCCCACCCCCCAGGACACTATTTCCACCCCTGACCCCCATTAACCCCCTGACCCCCATTTACCCTCTCAGCCCCATTAACCCCCTCACCCCCATTAACCCCCCATCACCCCATTCCCCACATGCCCCCTTCACCCCCCACCTCTCTATTTGGGGGAGACACCCCCCAACTCCCACGTCTCTGCTCTCTCCTATTCCCAATTCCTATGTTCTCGCCCTCTCCCCATTTTGGGGACCCTCATCCTTGCCCCTCTGTCTCCCCCATCCTCACTCCCCTCTCCCTCATCCCCACTCCCCCACCTCCCTCAACCCCATTCCTCTGACCTCCCTCATCCTCACTCCCCTGTCTCCCCCTCCCCATTTTGGGGACCCCCATCCTCACTCCTCCGTCCCCCCTCATCCTTGCTCCCCTGTCTCCCTCTCCCCATTTTGGGGACCCTCATCCTCACTCCCCTGTCCCCATCATCCTCACTCCCTTGTCTCCCCCAGCCTCACTCCCCCATCTCCCCCTCCCCACTTTGGGGACCCTCATCCTCACTTCTCTGTCCCCCCTCACTCTCCTCTGTCCCCCAAACCTCACTCCTGTCTCTCCCCCTCCCCATTTTGGGGACTCCCATCCTCACTCCCTTGTCCCCCCTCATCCTCACTCCTCTGTCTTCCCCTCTCCATCTTGGGGACCCTCATCCCCACTCCTCTGTCCCCCCTCATCCTCACTCGCCTGTCTCCCCCTCCCCGTTTTGGGGACCCCAATCCTCAGTCCTCTGTTCCCCCTTATCCTCACTCCCCTGTCTCCCCCATCCTCGCTCCCCTGTCTCCCCCTCCCCATTTTGGGGACCTCCATCTTCACTCCTCTGACCCCCCTCATCCTCACTCCTCTGACCCCCCTCATCCTCACTCCCCCATCTCCCTCTCCCCATCTTGGGGACTCCCATGTCTCCCCCATCCTCGCTCCCCCATCTCCCCCTCCCCATCTTGGGGACCCCTCTCTCCCCATTCCCCCTCCCACCTTAGGGCCCCCCTCTTCCCCCCCCCCCCCATGTATTTTGGGGTCCCCCCCTGAGCCCCGGCCGCTCGTGCCGCAGGTGACGATCTCGGTGGACGGGATCCTGACCACCACGGGCTACACGCAGGAGGATTACACCATGTTGGGCTCTGACGACTTCTTCTACGTGGGGGGGTCCCCCAACACGGCCGACCTGCCGGGGTCCCCCGTCAGCAACAACTTCATGGGCTGCCTCAAGGACGTGAGTGTTGGGGGCACGAGGGGGGGACACAAGGGTGTGAGGTGCACGAGGACACGGAGCACAGGGACGTGGGGGCACAAGCACCTGGGGGGTGTGGGGACAGGGGGACGTGGGGCACAGGGATGTGGGGATATGGGGACATGGGAGGTGATTCTCCCTCTGGACTCAGCACTGGGGAGGCTGCTCCTTGAATCCTGTGTTTGGTTGTGGGCCCCTCAGCACAAGAAGGATGTTGAGGCTCTGGAGCGAGTCCAGAGAAGAGCAATGAGGCTGGTGAAGGGGCTGGAGAAGAAGAGGAGCGGCTGAGAGAGCTGGGGGTGTTTATCCTGGAGAAGAGGAGGCTGAGAGGAGACCTCATTACTCTCTCCAACTACCTGAGAGGAGGTTGTGGAGAGGAGGGACAGGACCAGAGGGACAGGACCAGAGGGAATGGCCTCAAGCTCCACCAGGGGAGGTTTAGGCTGGAGATTAGGAGGAGGTTTTTCGTGGAAAGGTTCATTGAGCATTGGAATAGGCTGCCCAGGGAGGGGGTTGATTCCCCTTCCCTGGAGGTGTTTAAGGGACGGGTGGATGAGGTCTTGAGGGACTTGGTTTAGTGTTTGATAGGAATGGTTGGACTAGAAGACCCGATGGGTCCCTTCCAACCTGGTTGTTCTATGATTCTGTGATTGGGACATGAGGACACAGGTCTGTGGGCACGTGGGGTGCAATCGCACGAGGCCATCGGGCGCGTGGGGCACACCAGGCCGTGGGCACAGGCGCGTGGTTCCCCGCAGGTGGTGTACAAGAACAACGACTTCAAGCTGGAGCTGTCGCGGTTGGCGCAGGAGGGCGACGGGCGGGTGACGCTGCACGGGGCGCTGCTCTTCGGCTGCGAGGCGGTGGCCGCCCTGGACCCCGTCACCCTGGCCTCCCCCCAGGCCTTCGTGGCCCTGCCGCCCTGGCCGGCCGCCCGCGCCGCCTCCGTCTCCTTCGACTTCCGAACCAGCGAGCCCAACGGGCTGCTCCTCTTCGGGAGGGGGCCCGGCCGCCCCCGCCCGCACTACCTGGCGCTGGAGCTGCTGGACGGGCACCTCTACCTGCTGCTGGACATGGGCGCCGGGGCCCTGCGCCTCCGCGCCAGCGCACGCAAGGTCACCGACGGGGAGTGGTGCCACGTCGACGTGCAGCGCGACGGGCGCAAGGGTGAGGGGACTGCGTGCCGGGGGATGGGGGCGTGCGATAGGGTCCGTGTGCAATGGGGTCTGTGTGCCAGGGGCTGGGGGCGTGCGATAGGGTCCGTGTGCAATGGGGTCAGTGTGCTACGGGGTCTGTGTGTGAGGGGATGGACATATGGCATGAGGCTTAACACGGCCAAATGTTGGGTCCTGCACTTGGGGCACAACAGCCCTATGCAGAGCTCCAGACTGGGAGAAGTCTGGGTGGAAAACTGCCAGGAGGAGAGGGACCTGGGGGGGTGGTTGACAGCGACTGACCATGAGGCAGCAGTGTGCCCAGGTGGCCAAGAAGGCCAATGGCATCCTGGCTTGGATCAGAAATGGTGTGACCAGCAGGGCCAGGGAGGTGATTCTCCCTCTGGACTCAGCACTGGTGAGACCAAACCTCAAATCCTGTGTTTGGTTCTGGGCCCCTCAGCACAAGTAGGATGTTGAGGCTCTGGAGCAAGTCCAGAGAAGAGCAACGAAGCTGGTGAAGGGGCTGGAGAACAGGCCCTATGAGGAGCGGCTGAGAGAGCTGGGGGGGTTTATCCTGGAGAAGAGGAGGCTGAGGGGAGACCTCATTACTCTCTCCAACTACCTGAGAGGAGGTTGTGGAGAGGAGGGAGCTGGGCTCTTCTCCCAAGGGACAGGACGAGAGGGAATGGCCTCAAGCTCCACCAGGGGAGGTTTAGGCTGGAGATTAGGAGGAGGTTTTTCCCAGAAAGGGTCATTGGGCATTGGAACAGGCTGCCCAGGGAGGTGGCTGATTCACCTTCCCTGGAGGTGTTTAAGGCACAGGTGGATGAGGTGCTGAGGGACTTGGTTTAGTGTTTGATAGGAATGGTTGGACTCCATGATCCGATGGGTCTCTTCCAACCTGCTTGTTCTATCATTCTACGATATAGTGTGACAGCTGCAAGGGTACAATAACCCCTGCACCCCAATAACCCCTTGTACCCCACTAACCCCTGCACCCCAATAACCCTCCATACCCCGAAAACCTCTCTTGGCAGGCTTAGTGTTGCTAAACAGCCACAGCCTTCCGTGCACCCCAATATTCTCTTGGCAGGCTCAGTATTGGTGAACAGCCACAGCTCCCCCTGCACCCCAATAACCCCCCCGTACCCCAATAATCTCTCTCATCAGGCTCGGTGTCGGTGAACAGCCGGAGCACCCCGTTCCTGGCGGCGGGCGAGCGCGAGGAGCTGTCTCTGGACGCGGAGCTGTTCCTGGGGGGGCTCCCCGAGGGCCCCCCGCTGCCCCCCGAGCTGTGGGCGGCCTCGCTGCGCTTGGGCTTCGTGGGCTGCGTGCGAGACGTCTTCGTGGACGGCCGCAGCCTGGACGTGCGAGCCCTGGCCCAGGCCCAGGCCGCCCCGGGGGTCACCCCCTTCTGCGCCCGAGAGCCCCCCCGGCTCTGCGCCAGCAACCCCTGCGAAAACGGGGGGCTCTGCCGAGAGGGGTGGAACCGCTTCCTCTGCGACTGCCTGGCCACCGGCTACATGGGGCCGCGATGCCAGACGGGTGAGTGAACCCCAAATCTGGGAAGCCCCCCTGAGCCCCAACATCCTCCCCACGACCCCTAAGACTCCCCACTTCACCCCAACATCCTCCCCAAGACACCCTCCTGCACCTTAATATCCACTCCAAGACCCCTAAGACTCTCCCCTACACACCAACATCCTCCCCAGGACCCCTAAGACTCCCCCTTTTACCCCAACATCCTCCCCAGGACCCCTAAACACCCCCCTGCACCCCAACATCCTCCCAGGACCCCCCTTGCACCCCAACATCCTCCCCAGGACCCCTAAGACTCCCTCCCTGGACCCCAACATCCTCCCCAGGACCCCTAAGACTCCCCACTTCACCCCAACATCCTCCCCAGGACCCCTAAGACTCCCCACTTCACCCCAACATCCTCCCCAGGACCCCTAAGACTCCCCACTTCACCCCAACATCCTCCCCAGGACCCCTAAACACCCCCCCTGCACCCCAACATCCTCCCAGGACCCCTAAGACTCCCCACTTCACCCCAACATCCACCCCAGGACCCCTAAGACTCCCCACTTCACCCCAACATCCACCCCAGGACCCCTAAGACTCCCTCCCTGGACCCCAACATCCTCCCTAGGACCCCCCTTTTACCCCAACATCCTCCCCAGGACCCCTAAGACTCCCTCTTTTACCCCAACATCCTCCCCAGGACCCCTAAACACCCCCCTGCACCCCAACATCCTCCCAGGACCCCCCTTGCACCCCAACATCCTCCCCAGGACCCCTAAGACTCCCCACTTCACCCCAACATCCACCCCAGGACCCCTAAGACTCCCTCCCTGGACCCCAACATCCACCCCAGGACCCCTAAGACTCCCCCTTTTACCCCAACATCCTCCCCAGGACCCCTAAGACTCCCCCTTGCACCCCAACACCCACCCCAGGACCCCTAAGACTCCCCACTTCACCCCAACATCCACCCCAGGACCCCTAAGACTCCCACCCTGGACCCCAACATCCACCCCAGGACCCCTAAACACCCCCCCTGCACCCCAACATCCTCCCCAGGACCCCTAAGACTCCCTACTTCACCCCAACATCCACCCCAGGACCCCTAAGACTCCCCACTTCACCCCAACATCCACCCCAGGACCCCTAAGACTCCCACCCTGGACCCCAACATCCACCCCAGGACCCCTAAGACTCCCACCCTGGACCCCAACATCCACCCCAGGACCCCTAAGACTCCCCCTTGCACCCCAACACCCACCCCAGGACCCCCTAAAGCCCCTCTGCACCCCAACATCCTCCCCTGTGGCCACACTGCTGGGGTCCAGGCTGGGGGGGTTCCCCATTTCGAGTGCTTGGGGTGTCCCCACTCGTTTTGGGGTGTCCCCCCCTTCTTTTTTGGGGGTGCGAGCGTGGTGTCCCCGCAGAGGCGGCAGTGCTGAGCTACGACGGCAGCGCCTACCTGAAGATCGGGGTGCCGGGGGCGCAGACGGAGGCCGAGGACGTGGCCCTGCGCTTCATGACCCCCCGAGCCTTCGGCCTGGTCCTGGCCACCACCTCCCGCCACTCGGCCGACTCCCTGCGCCTCGAGCTGGACGCCGGACGCCTCAAGCTCACCGTCAACCTGGGTGAGAACCCCCCGACGCCCCCAAAACTCACCCCACACAGACCACGACCCCAAAACCCAACCCGACCCACGGCCCTGACGCGACGGTGACCGAATTGGCTCTGGTGACCCCAAAACGAACAAAGAAGGGGCCATGGAGGTGATGCCTAGCACCACAAAATGGTGGCTTTGACCTCCAAAATGGCGTCTTGGACCTCCAAAATGGTGTCTTTGGCCACCAGAATGGGCCCTGGGAACCCAAAATGGTGTCATTGACACCCAAAATGGTGGCTTTGACCCCCCAAATGGTGTCATTGACCCTCAAGATGGTCCCTGGGACCCCGAAATGGTGGCTTTGACCCCCAAGATGGTCCCTAGGGATCCAAAATGGTGTCATTGACCTCTAAATGGTCCCTGGGAACCCAAAATGGTGGCTTTGACCCCCAAATGGTGTCATTGATCCCCTAAATGGTCTCCAAAGCGACATCCCCTCCAGCTGGGTCTGGTGACCCCAAAACAGGATCCAAAGGGGTCGGGGAGGTGACCCCCAGGACCCCAAAATGGTGGCTTTGACCCCCAAGATGGTCTCTGAGTCGGTGCCTTGGACCCCAAAATGGTCCCCAAAGCGATGTCCCCTCCAGCTGGTTCTGGTGACCCCAAAACGGGACCCAAAGGGGTCATGGAGGTGACCCCTGGGACCACAAAATGGTGGCTTTGACCCCCAGAATGGTCCCTGGGACCCCAAAATGGTCCCTGAATTGATCCCTGGGACCCCAAAATGGATCCAGGACCCCCTGATGGTCCCTGAGTTGGTGCTCATGACCCCCAAACGGTCCCAGGGACCCCCCGAAGTGTCACCAGGGCCCCCAAGCCGTCCCCTGGGGTGTCACCGGAGCCGACTCGGTCACCCGTGTGTCCCCCCCAAACCCTTCCCCGGGGGGTTCGGATCCTTCGCGACGCCCCCTGCCCCTTGGGCTTCGGCGTCGGGACCCCCCATGGCCTTGGGGACCCCAACAAGGGTTGGGGACCCCCCCCCATGGCCTTGGGGACCCCTTATGGGGTTGGGGACCCCCAATAGGGTTGGGGACCCCTCCCCATGAGATTGAGGACACCCCATGGGGTTGAGGACCCCTCCTCATGAGATTGAGGACCCCTCATGGGGTTGAGGACCCTCCCCATGGGACTAGGGACCCCCCCATGGAGTTGGGGACCCCTTATGGGGTTGGGGACCCCCCCCATGGGGTTGGGGACCCCTCCCCAGTTTTGGGGTTGTCCCCCCCCCCCGGCCCCGGCGCCGCTGCCCCCCCCCGCCCTGCAGTGGTTGACGAGGAGGGACCCAACCTGGGGGTGACTGAACCCCCCAAACCCTCAGGACCCCCAGGCTGGGCCCCACGGCTGGGACCAAGGTGCCTGCAGCCCCAAACCCATCCCAGTCCCATCCCAGTCCCATCCCAGTTCAATCCCAGTCCCCATCCCAGTTCCATCCCAGTTCCCATCCTAGTTCCAACCCCAGTTCAATCCCAGTTCCCATCCTAATCCCATCCTAGTTCCATCCCAGTTCCATCCCCATTCAATCCCAGTTCAATTCCAGTTCAGTCCCAGTTCCAACCCAGTTCCCGTCCGAGTTCAATTCCAGTTCCCATCCCAATCCACGTCCCAATCCCCATCCCAGTCCCATCCCAGTCTCATCCCAGTCCCATCCCAGTCCCATCCCAATCCCCATCCCAGTCCCATCCCAATCCCCAACCCAAACCCCATCCCAGTCCCATCCCCATTCAATTCCAGTTCCATCCCAGTTCCAATCCATTTCCCATCCCAGTTCGATCCCAATCCCCATCCCAGTTCCATCCTAGTCCAATCCCAGTCCCAATCCCACCCCACCCCAATCCCAATCCCCATCCCAGTCCCGTCCCAGTCCCTGTCCCATCCCCGTCCTCCTCCCAGTCCCTCCCAGTGCTCCCAGTCGGTGCTGGCACCAGGTCCCAGTTCCCCGTCCCTGGGGCGGCTCCGGGAGGGGGTTGGAGGCTCTGACTCCCCTCTCTTCTCTTCCCAGACTGTGTGCGCGTGGGCTGCCACCCCAGTAAGTCACCCCCAGTGCTCCCCAGTGCCCCCAGTGCTCCCCAGTGCCCCCCAGTGCCTCCCAGTGCCTTCCAGTGCCTCTCAGTGCCTTCCAGTGCCTCCCAGTGCTCCCCAGTAACCTCCAGTTCTCCCCAGTGCCTCCCAGTGTCTCCTAGTGCCCCCTCAGTGCCTCCCAGTGCTCCCCAGTGCCTCCCTAGTCCTCCCAAGGGCCTCCCAGTGCCTTCCAGTGCTCCCCAGTGCCTCCCAGTCCTCCCCAGTGCTCCCCAGTGCCTCCCAGGGCCTCCCAGTGCTCCCCAGTGCCTCCCTAGTCCTCCCAAGGGCCTCCCAGTGCCCTCCAGTGCTCCCCAGTGCCTCCCAGTGCCCCCCAGTGCCTTCCAGTGCTCCCCAGTGCTCCCATTGACCCCAGCATCACCCCAGTAAGTGACACAAACTGGGACACCAGCCCTTCCCAGTGCTTCCCAGTCCCTCCCGGTCCCTCCCAGTGCCCCCCATACAGGCAGAGCTGGGGGCACAGATGGCCTGGTGCACACGCGTGTGTGAGGTCACTTTGCACGCACACGTCCTGCTGCTGCACATATGTGTGTGTGTGTGAGAGAGAGCGAGAGCAGCCTGTGTGGCACCACAGACTCGCACGAGGGTCGCACGAGTGTGCTTGGTCTTGCTTGGCTGTGACCCCCCCCTTGTCCCCTCATGTCTCCATGTGTCCTCCTGGGGTCACGGTGTCCAGTGTCCCTGGGTGTCCAGTGTCCCCTGTCCCCAGGGTCAGGGTGTCCAGTGTCCCTGGGGTCAGTGTCCAGTGTCCCCAGGGTCAAGGTGTCTGGTGTCCCTGGGGTCATGTGTCCAGCATCCCTGGGGTCAGTGTCCTCTGTCCCTGGGGTCAGGGTGTCCAGTATCCCTGGGGTCAGGGCATCCAGTGTCCCTGGGGTCAGTGTCCCCTGTCCCTGGGTGTCCAGTGTCCCCTGTCCCTGGGGTCAGTGTGTCCAGTGTCCCTGGGGTCAGTGTCCGGTGTCCCTGGGGTCCGGGTGTCCCCTGTCCCCAGGGACAGGGTGTCCAGTGTCCCTGGGGTCAGGGTGTCCGGTGTCCCTGAGGTCAGTGTCCCCTATCCCCAAGGTCAGGGTGTCCAGTGTTCCTGGGGTCAGTGTCCAGTGTCCCTGGGATCAGTGTCCAGTGTCCCCAGGGTCAGGGTGTCCCCTGTCCCCAGGGTGTCCAGAGTCCCTGGGGTCAGTGTCCAGTGTCCCCAGGGTCAGGGTGTCCCCTGTCCCCGATGTCCGAGTGTCCAGTGTCCCTGGGGTCAGTGTGTCCCCGTCCCCAGGGTCAGGGTGTCCAGTGTCCCCAGGGTCAGTGTGTCCAGTGTCCCTGGGGTCAGGGTGTCCAGTGTCCCTGAGGTCAGTGTCCAGTGTCCCTGGGATCAGTGTCCCCTGTCCCCGGGGTCAGTGTGCGGTGTCCCTGGGGTCAGTGTCCCCTGTCCCTGGGGTGAGTGTGCGGTGTCCCCAGGCAAGGGGCCGCAGACGCTGCTGGCCGGTCAGCGCCTGGACGATAACGAGTGGCACTCGGTGCGAGTGGTGAGACGCGGACGCAGCCTCCAGCTCTCCGTGGACAACGTCACCGTCGAAGGTGGGACACGGGGACATTTGACGGAGGAACACGGGGATGTGGGGACAAGGGGACATGGAGATGTGGGGAGATGAAACCCAGCAGGGTTGGGACAGGGGGATGTGGGGACAGGGGGACACGGTGCAGGTCACTGTGGGCATAGCTGCAGATCCACAGAGCTCGGGGTCCATGGGGACACAGGTTGTGGTCCACGGGACGTGGTGATGGGTCTCCAGGTCAATGAGGATATGGTGACAGGGCTCCAGGTCCATGGGGACACGCAGTCTGGTCCATGGGACATGGTGACAGGGCTTGAGGTCCACAGGGATGTGATGATGAGGCTCCAGGTCCATGGGGACGCAGGTGATGGGGCTCCAGGTCCATGGGAATGTGATGATGGGGCTCCAGGTCCATGGGGACACACAGTCTGGTTCATGGGATATGGTGACAGGGCTCCAGGTCCATGGGGACGTGCAGTCTGGTCCATGGGACATGGTGACAGGGCTCCAGGTCTATGAGGATATGGTGACAGGGCTCCAGGTCCACAGGGACATGGGTGCAGGTCCAGGGGGACGTGGTGACAGGTCTCTGGGCCCACGAGGACATGGTGACAGGTCTCTGGGCCCACGAGGACATGGTGACAGGGCTCCAGGTCCATGAGGACATGATGACAGGGCTCCAGGTCCACAGGGATGTGCTGACAGGGCTCCAGGTCCATGGGCACATGGGTGCAGGTCCATGGGGACGCAGGTGATGGGGCTCCAGGTCCACAGGGACACAGGTGATGAAGCTCCAGGTCCATGGGACGTGGTGACAGGGTTCCAGGTCCATGGGGACATGGTAATGAGTCTCCAGGTCCACGGGGATGCAGGTGATGGGTCTCCAGGTCCATGGGGACATGGGTGCAGGTCCATGGGACATGGTGACAGGGCTTGACGTCCATGGGGATGTGGGTGATGAGGCTCCAGGTCCATGAGGATATGGTGACAGGGCTCCAGGTCCATGAGGACACACATTCTGGTCCATGGGGACATGGTGATGGGTCTCCACGTCCATGGGGACATAGTAACAGGGCTCCAGGTCCATGGGGACATGGTAATGGGTCTTCAGGTCCCCGGGGACATGGGTGCAGGTCCATGGGGATGTGGTAACAGGGCTTGAGGTCCATGGGGACACAGGTGATGGGTCTCCAGGTCCATGGGGATGCAGATGATGGGTCTCCAGGTCCATAGAATGTGGTGATGGGTCTCCAGGTCCACGGGGATGCAGGTGATGGGTCTCCAGGTCCATGGGGACATGGTTACAGGGCTCCAGGTCCATGGGACGTGGTGATGAGGTCCATGAGGACATGGTGACAGGGCTCCAGGTCCACGAGGATATGGTCACAGGGTTCCAGGTCCACAGGGACGCGGGTGATGGGTCTCCATGTCCATGAGGATGTGGTTACAGGGCTCCACGTCCATGGGGACATGGATGCAGGTCCATGGGGTCATGGTGACAGGGCTCCAGGTCCATGGGGACATGGTGATGAGGCTCCAGGTCCATGCGGACATGTTGACAGGGCTCCAGGTCCATGAGGATATGGTGATGAAGCTCCAGGTCCATAGGGACACACATTCTGGTCCATGGGGACGTGGTGACAGGACTCTGGGCCCACGAGGACGTGGTGAGGGGCCTCCGAGTGGCCGTGGGCGGCGTGTGACGGTGCCGGTGTCCCCCCCAGGGCAGATGTCGGGCTCGCAGACGCTGCTGGAGTTCCACCACATCGAGACGGGCATCGTGACCGAGCGGCGCTTCTTGGCCGTGGTGCCCTCCAACTTCCTGGGCCACCTGAGCGGGCTCCTCTTCAACGGGCTGCCCTACCTGGACCTCTGCAAGAACGGGGACATCAGCTCCTGCGAGCTCAACGCTCGCTTCGGCCGCCGGCCCATCGTGGCCGACCCGGTGGCCTTCGGCGGCCGCGGGGCCTTCGTGGCCCTGCCCACCCTGCAGGCCTTCTCCTCCATGCACCTCTTCTTCCAGTTCAAGACCACCTCCCCCGACGGCCTCATCCTCTTCAACGGCGGCAACGGCAACGACTTCCTGGTGGTCGAGCTCGTTAAGGGGTGAGAGGGGTCGATGAGGGACGTTATAGGGACCTTGGAGACCTCCTGGGGACGGCAGGAGCCTCCTGAACCTCATAGGATCTTGGGTTCTTGGGGTCCTTGGGGACATGGGGGGATCTTGGGGACCTCCTGAACCTCCTAGAATCTTGGTGGCCTCTTGGGGACACACCAGGATGTTCCTGGGGATGTAAGGAACCTCCCAAACCTCATAGGATCCTGGGTTCTTGGGGTCCTTGGGGACAATGGGGGGACCTTGGAGACCTCTTGAACCTCATGGGGCTCCCGAACCTCATAGGATCTTGGGTTCTTGGGGTCCTTGGGGACAATGGGGGGACCTTGGGGACCTCTTGAACCTCATGGGGCTCCTGAACTTCATAGGATCTTGGGTTCTTGGGGTCCTTGGGGACATGGGGGGACCTCGGGGACCTCCTGGGGTTCCTGGTGGGACCTTGGGGACCTCCTGGGGCTCCTGAGGATGTCAGGAACCACCTGAACCTCATAGGATCTTGGGTTCTTGGGGACGTGGGGGGACCTTGGGGACCTCCTCAGGTTCCTGGTGGGACCTTGGGGACCTCCTGAACCTCACGGAGCTCCTGGGGATGTCAGGAACTTCCCGAAACTCATAAGATCTTGGGGACCTCTTTGGGCTCTTGGGGAGCTGGTGGGATCTTGGGGAACTCCTCAAGTTCTTTGGGTTCTTGGGGAGCTGGTGGGACCTTGGGGACGTTCTTGGGTTCTTGGGGAGCTGTGGCGAGGCCGTGTTCCTCGTTTCCAGGTACGTCCACTACGTCTTCGACCTGGGGGAGGGCCCTTCGCTGATGAAGGGCAACTCGGAGGCCGCTCTGCACGACGGCCGCTGGCACCAGGTGTCGGTGTCGCGCGAGGGGGGGAACCTGCACGGCCTGCGCGTCGACGGCCGCTCCGTCACCCAGCACGGGCAGCCCGGGCACAGCCTCGACCTCAAGGGTGAGGGAGATGTGGGGCGGCCGTGGGGCAGGGGAGCCGTGGGGGGGGCAAGGGGGTGACCACAGCACTGACCTCAAGGGTGAAGGAGTCATGGGGCAGCTGTGGGCTTTGTGGTAGAGTTAGTGTTAGGGTTAAGCTTAAGATCAGGCTTAAGTTTAGGGTCAGGTTTAAGGTTAGGTTTAGGGTTAGGGTCCCCGGAACCTTCTAGAGCCCACAGGACTCTTCTAAAGGCCCCCAGACCATTCCAGATCCACTCAGGGCCTTTCTAAAGGCCCCCAGACCTTTCTAATGCCCCTCAGGACCCTTCTAAATGCCCCCAGACCCTTCTAATGCCCCTCAGGACCCTTCTAAATGCCCCCAGACCCTTCTAATGCCCCTCAGGACCCTTCTAAATGCCCCCAGACCTTTCTAATGCCCCTCAGGACCCCTCTAAATGTCCCCAGATCCTTCTAATGCCCCTCAGGACCCTTCTAAAGGCCCCCAGACCCTTCTAATGCCCCTCAGGACCCTTCTAAATGCCCCCAGAGCCTTCTAGAGCCCTGAGGGACAAGGGGGGGTTGACCACAGCCTGGACCTCAAGGGTGAGAGACCCCCAGACGTTGCCGTGGGGCAGCCGTGGGGCAGCCGTGGGGCAGCCGTGGGGCAGGGGAGCCATGGGGGGCAAGGGGGGCACCCACGGCCTCGACCTCAAGGGTGAGGGAGCTCTCTGTGTCTCTCACACCTCTTGGGAAATTTTTAGGGTGTTTTTTGGGGCGTTTTAGGCTGATTTTTTGGGGTGTTTTCAGCACACTTGGCGTCTCTCTGTGTCTCTCTCACCCTGGGGATGTCCTGGGGGTGGTTTTGGGGTGTTTTGGGTCAGTTTTTTTTTGCATTTTAGGAGGATTTGGGGGGGTTTTGATACACTTGGTGCCTCTCTGTGTCTCTCACACCTCAGGGATGTCCTGAGGGTGGTTTTGGGGTTTTTTTGTGTGGGGTTTTTTTTGCATTTTAAGACAATTTTGGGGTATTTTTGACGCACTTAGTGTCTCTCACACCCTGAGGATGTCCTGACGATGGTTTTGGGGATGTTTTGGGTTTTTTTTTTTGCATTTTAGGCCGATTTTGGGGCATTTTTGACACACTTAGTGTCTCTCACACCCTGGGGATGTCCTGGGGGCGGATTTTGGGGTATTTTTGGGTCTCTTAGGATGATTTTGGGATGTTTTAGGACCATTTTGGGGCATTTTTGTCACCCTTGGGGCCTCTCTCACCCTGGGGATGTCCTGGGGGTGGTTTTGGGGATGTTTTTGGGCTGTTTTTTTTGGCCTTTTAGGATGATTTTGGGCTGTTTTCGGCACACTTGGGGCCTCTCTGTCTCTCTCACACCTCTTGGGACATTTTTGGGATGTTTTTGGGGTGTTTTGGTGATGTTTTAGGCCGATTTTGGGGCATTTTCGACACGTTTGGTGTCTCTCTCACGGCGGGGATGCCCTTGGGGGTGAGATTTTGGGGGGTGTGTTGCCTGGGGGGCGTCTCCATCCTCCTCTGTGTGTGTCCCCCAGGGGAGCTGTTTGTGGGGGGAGCCCCCCCCCAGCTGCTGGGGCGGCTGCCGCGGCTGGTGGCCTCGCGCGGAGGCTTCCAGGGCTGCTTGGCCTCCCTCGACCTCAACGGGCGGCTGCCTGACCTGCTGGGGGACGCCCTCGCCAGGGGGGGGCACCTCGCCAGGGGATGCGACGGTCAGAGGGGAACCGGGGGGCACTGGGGGGCACTGGGGGCCATGGGGGGTGTGAGGACGGGGGGACTGGGGGCACTGGGGGGACTGGGGGGCACTGGGGGGCTGGGGAGAGGGGGAATGAGGGGACTGGGTGGACTAGGGAGGAGAGTACTGGGGGGAATGGGGGGAATGGGGGGAATGGGGAGGGGGATATAGAGTGTACTGGGGGCACTGGGGGGAATGGGGAGGAGGATATGGGGGGCACTGGGGGAATGGGGGGTGTGAGGAGGGGGGGACTGGGGGCACTGGGGGCACTGGGGGGAATGGGGAGGGGGTTATGGGGGTAATGGAGGGCGTGAAGAGGGGAGTACTGGGGGTACTGGGGGGCATAAGGAGGGGGGAATGGGGGTACTGGGGGCACTGGGGGGAATGGGGAGGGGGATATAGGGTGTACTGGGGGTAATGGGGGGCATGAGGAGGGGGGTACTGGGGGCACTGGGGGCACTGGGAGTACTGGGGGGACTAGGGGGACTGGGGGACTGGGGCCACTGGGGGCACTGGGGGCACTGGGGAGGGGGATATGGAAGGCACTGGGGGCACTGGGGGGTGTGAGGAGGGGGGTACTGGGGGCACTGGGGGCACTGGGAGGACTGGGGGGAATTGGGGGCACTGGGGAGGGGGATATGAGCAGATTGGGGGGACTGGGGAGGGGGTTATGGGGGCACTGGGGGCACTGGCGGATGTGAGGAGGAGGACTGGGGGCACTGGGGGGACTGGGGAGGGGCACATGGGGAGCACTGGGGGCACTGGGGAGGGGGATATGGGGGGACTGGAGGGCTGGGGAAGGGGTATGGGGGGCACTGGGGGGCCAGGGTTGCATGTTGTCGCACGAGGATGCACGAGGGAGGCTGGGGGGGAGGCACAGGGAGGTGGTGATGGGGCAAGAGGGTCTCGTGCACGAGGAGGTGGGAGGGGGGAGAGGGTCTGGTGCAGACGCACAAGGAGAAAGGGGAAGGGGGTCACCTGGAGCTCCCCCCCTGGTGACACGGGTGCCCACAGGCCCCAGCACGACGTGCACGGAGGAGTCGTGTGCCAACCAGGGCGTGTGCCTGCAGCAGTGGGACGGCTTCGCCTGCGACTGCTCCATGACGGCCTTCGCCGGCACCGCCTGCAGCGAGCGTGAGTGCACACGCACACCGCGGGCACCAGAGGCCTGCGGGACATGGGGGACGTGGAAGGGCTGCAGTGAGCGGGAGTGCACGGGGACATGGGGGACATGGGGGACATGGGGACATGGGGGCGGCTGGAGTGAGTGTGAGCGCACGAGGGACATGAGGGACATGAGTCCATTATGGTTGGACTGGATGATCCGATGGGTCTCTTCCAACCTCCTTGTTCTGTGATTCTATGAGGGACATGGGGGACACGGGGATGGCTGGAGTGAGTGTGAGTGCACGAGGACACAGGGGATATGGGGGACATGGGGACTTGAAGAACATGGGGGCAGTTAAAGAGAGTGTGAGTGCATGAGGGACGTGGGGGACGTGGGGGACATGGGGGATGTGAGGACACAGGGACATGGGGGACCTGAGGGCCATGGGGGGGCTGCAGCGAGCGGGACTGCACGAGGACATGGGGGACATGATGGACACATGGGGGACACGGAGGGGCTGGAGTGAGTGGGAGGGCATGAGGGACATGGACACAGGGACATGGGGGACACAGGGACATGGGGATGGCTGGAGTGAGTGGGAGTGCATGAGGGACATGGACACAGGGACATGGGGACACAGGGACATGGGGGCAGCTGGAGTGAGTGTGAGCGCACGAGGGACATGAGGGACATGAGTCCGTTATGGTTGGACTGGATGATCCGATGGGTCTCTTCCAACCTCCTTGTTCTGTGATTCTATGAGGGACATGGGGGACACGGGGGCAGCTGAAGTGAGTGTGAGTGCACGAGGATATGGGGATGTGGGGGACACAGGGACATGAGGGACATGGGGATGGTTGGACTGAGTGGGAGTGCATGAGGGACATGGGGGACATGGGGGACATGGGGACATGGGGTTGGTTGGAGTGAGTGGGAGTGCACAGGGACACAGGGACATGGGGACATGAGGGACATGGGGGACATGGGGACACAGGGACATGGGGGACATGGGGACACAGGGACATGAGGGGACATGGGAGCAGCTGAAGTGAGTGTGAGTGCATGAGGGACATGAGGGACATGAGGGACACACAGGGACCTGAGGGGACATGGGGGCAGCTGAAGTGAGTGTGAGTGCATGAGGGACATGAGGGACATGAGGGACACACAGGGACCTGAGGGGACATGGGGGCAGCTGAAGTGAGTGTGAGTGCATGAGGGACATGAGGGACATGAGGGACATGGGGGACATGGGGACACAGGGACATGAGGGGACATGGGAGCAGCTGAAGTGAGTGTGAGTGCATGAGGGACATGAGGGACATGAGGGACATGGGGGACATGGGGACAGAGGGACCTGAGGGACATGGGAGCAGCTGAAGCGAGTGTGAGTGCATGAGGGACATGAGGGACATGGGGACACAGGGACATGGGGGCAGCTGGAGTGAGTGGGAGTGCATGAGGGACATGAGGGACATGAGTCCATTATGGTTGGACTGGATGATCCAATGGGTCTCTTCCAACCTCCTTGTTCTGTGATTCTATGAGGGACATGGGGGACATGGGTTTGGCTGGAGTGAGTGTGAGTGCACGAGGATACGGGGATGTGGGGGACGTGGGGACTTGAAGAACATGGGGGCAGTTAAAAAGAGTGTGAGTGCATGAGGGACGTGGGGGACGTGGGGGACATGGGGGATGTGGGGACACAGGGACATGGGGGACCTGAGGGCCATGGAGGGGCTGCAGCGAGCGGGACTGCACGAGGACATGGGGGACACGATGGACACATGGGGGACATGGAGGGGCTGGAGTGAGTGGGAGTGCATGAGGATACAGGGGTGTGGGGGACATGGGGACATGAGGGACATGGGGATGGCTGGAGTGAGTGGGAGTGCATGAGGGACATGGGGGACACAGGGACATGGGGATGGTTGGAGTGAGTGTGAGTGCATGAGGACACAGGGGTGTGGGGGACATGGGGACACAGGGACATGGGGGCAGCTGAAGTGAGTGTGAGTGCATGAGGGACATGAGGGACACAAGGGACATGGGGGACACAGGGACATGGGGATGGCTGGAGTGAGTGTGAGTGCATGAGGGACATGAGGGACATGGGGGACACACAGGGACCTGAGGGGACATGGGGGCAGCTGGAGTGAGTGTGAGTGCACAGGGACACAGGGACATGGGGACATGATGGGGACATGATGGGGACATGGGGGCAGCTGAAGTGAATGTGAGTGCATGAGGGACATGGGGGACATGAGGGACAGGGGGGACATGGGGACACAGGGACATGAGGGGACATGGGGGCAGCTGAAGTGAGTGTGAGTGCATGAGGATGCAGGGACATGAGGGACATGAGGGACATGGGGGACATGGGGACAGAGGGACATGAGGGGACATGGGGGCAGCTGGAGTGAGTGGGAGTGCATGAGGGACATGAGGGACATGAGTCCGTTATGGTTGGACTGGATGATGCGATGGGTCTCTTCCAACCTCCTTGTTCTGTGATTCTGTGATTCTATGAGGGACACGGGGACATGAGGGACATGGGGGACATGGAGGGGCTGCAGCGAGCGGGAGTGCACGAGGGCACAGGGAGACATGAGGGACATGGGGGACGTGGCAACACTCGCACTGGGGCCTTGCACGAGGGCTTTGGGTCGCTCGCACGGGCTGGGGATGCCCCGTGGGCCTCGCAGGAGGGCTCGGCCTCCCCAGGGCCCTCGCACGAGGAGGCTGTGGCTCTTGCACAAGGAATCTGTGGCCCTCGCACCAGGTGCTCATGGCCTCGTGGCCCCTATGGGGCCTCTATGGGGTCTCTATGGAGTCTCTATGGGTCTCTATGATTCTCTGTGGGTCTCTATGGGGTCTCTATGGGGTCTCTATGGGTCTCTATGATTCTCTGTGGATCTCTATGGGTCTCTATGATTCTCTATGGGTCTCTATGGGGTCTCTATGGGGTCTCTATGATTCTCTGTGGGTCTCTATGGGGTCTCTATGGGTCTCTATGATTCTCTGTGGGTCTCTATAGGCCTCTGTGGGTCACTGCGACTCCTTAATGGTCTCTATATGTCCCTGTGGGTTGTGATGGGTTCCTGTGAGTCTCTATAGGGTCTCTATGGGGTCTCTCTGGTTCTCTATAGGATCCTACGGGGTCTCTGTAGGTGTCTATAGGTCTCTGTGGGTCCCTATAGGTGCCTATAGGTCTCTATAGGTCCCTATGGGGTCTCTGTAGGTGTCTATAGGTCTCTGTGGGTCTCTATGGGACTCTATGGCTCTTTATGGGTCTCTATAGGTGTCTATAGATCTCTATGGGTCCCTATGGGTCCCTCTGGGTCTCTATGGGGTTTCTATGGTTCTCTATAGGTCTCTATGGGTCCCTATGGGTCTCTATAGGTCTTTATGGGTCCCTGTAAGTCTATGGTCTCTATAGGTCTCTATAGATCTCTATGGGTCTCTATGGGTCCCTGTAAGTCTCTATGGTCTCTATGGATCTCTATGGGTCTCTACAGGTGCCTCTAGGTGCCTGTGGGTCCCTGTAAGTCTCTATGGGTCTCTATGGGTCCTTATGAGTCTCTATGGATCTCTATGGATCTCTGTGGGTCCCTATGGGTCTTTCTAGGTGCCTCTAGGTACCTGTGGGTCCCTGTAAGTCTCTATGGGGTCTCTATGGGTCTCTATAGGTCTCTATGAGTCTCTCTAGCTCCCTATGGGTCTCTATAGATCTCTATGGGTCTCTGTGGCTCCCTATGGGTCTCTATGGGTCTCTATAGATCTCTATGGGTCTCTGTGGCTCTCTATGTGCCTCTGTGGGTCTCTATGGGTCTCTATGTGCCTCTGTGGGTCTCTATGGGTCTCTATGGGTCTCTATGGGTCTCTGTGGCTCCCTATGGGTCTCTATGGTTCTCTATGGCTCTCTATGGGTCCCTATGGGTCCCTATGGGTCCCTGTGTGTCCCTGTGTGTGGCTCCAGGTGCCCGTGTCCCCCCATAGGTCCCTTCAGGCCCCGCCCCCGCCCCTCCCGGCCCCGCCCCCTCCCGCCCCTCCCGCTGCAGCAGCCGCCGCCGCCGCCCCACGGCCCCCACAGCCCCCACAGCGACCCCCAGCGCCCCCAGCGCCCCCCACGGAGCCCCACGGAGCCCCACGGAGCCCCACGGAGCCCCCAGCAGCGCCACAAGGAGCAGCCGGAGCCGCCCAGGCCAGAGACAGACCCACACATCCATCCTCCTCCTCCTCCATCCAGCAGCCTCCATCCTCCTCCAGACCCAGCCCCAGAGCTCCAGACCCAGAGCTCCAGCCCCAGACCCAGAGCTCCAGGCCCAGAGCTCCAGCCCCACATCCCCCCCAGACCCATAGCTCCAACCCCAGACCCATAGCTCCAGCCCCACATCCCCCACAGCTCCAGCCCTTTCCATCCATCCCCCTCCATCTTCCTCCATCCCCAGCCCCACAGCTCCAGCCCCAGCCCCACAGCTCCAGCCCCACAGCTCCATCCCCAGCCCCACACCCTCCTCCAGACTCCCTCCTCCGCCCCACACCCTCCCTCCCACGTCCTCCAGCCCCCCCAGCCCCCTCAGCCCCACATCCAGCCCCCCCAGCCCCACATCCCTCTCTCCATCCCCCCCTCAGCCCCACATCTCCTCCCCAGCTTCAAATCCATCCCCCTCAGCCCCCCAAACCCCCTGCCCCACATCCCCCCCAAATCCTCAAATCCGTCCCCTCCTGCCCCACATCCCCTCCTCATCCTCAAATCCATCCCCCCCCTGCCCCACATCCCCCCAGCCCCCTCAGCCCCACATCCCCTCCAGCCTCAAATCCATCCCCCCCAGCCCTCCATCCATCCCCCCTGCCCCACATCCCTCCCTCAGCCCCACATCCCTCTCTCCATCTCTCCTGCCCCACATCCCCCCCAACCTCAAATCCATCCCCCCCCAGCCCCACATCCCTCTATCCAGCCCCACATCCCCCCAGCCCCACATCCCTCTATCCGTCCCCCCCCTGCCCCACATCCCCTCCTCATCCTCAAATCCATCCCCCCTGCCCCACATCCCCCCCTCAGCCCCACATCCCTCCATCCATCCCCCCAACCCCACATCCCCCCCAGCCCCACATCCCCCTCCCCATCCCCACACCCCCTCCCCACCCCACATCCCCCCCCCCCAGCCCCACATCCCTCCATCCATCCCCCCATCCCCACATCCCTCCCCACCCCACATCCCCCTCCCCACCCACCCCCACACCTCCCCATCCCTCCACCCGCACCCCCAGCCCCACATCCCCCGAGGATGCTGGATCCTCAGTGAGCGGCATCGCCCCCCCCCGCCCTGGCCCCCTCCCCTCCCCAGGCTCCCCCCTCCCCCTCCTCCCCCCTCCCCCCGCATGCTGTGAACCCCCTTGGGGGGGGGACCGGGACCCCCCGCGGGGGG
>JAUMJK010002109.1:0-26807 GCA_033558105.1 Coccyzus lansbergi
GGAGGGGCGGGCTGAGCGCGCGAGAGGGAGGGAGCCATGGCAACGGGGGCGGGGCTAGGGAGGGGCGGGGCCGGGGAGAGGGGGAAGGAGAGGAGGGTGAAGGAAAGGAGGGAGGAGGAGAGAAGAAGAGGGAAGAAAGGGGAACAGGATGGAGGAAAGGAAGGAGAGAAGGAAGAGGGGTAGAAGAGAGAGGGGTAGGAGAGGGAGAGGAGGAAGAGGGGAGAAGGGAAAGGGAAAAGAGGGAGAAGGAGAGGAGGGAAGAAGAAGAAAGGGGAACAGGAGAGAGAGGAGAGGAGGAAAGGGAGAAGGGAGAGTGGGATCAAGAGGAGAGGAAGAGGATAGAGGGAGAGGGGTAGAAGAGGGAAATGGAGAGGGAGAGGAGGGAGAAAGAGAAAGGAGGGAGAGGTGAGAAGAGGAGAGACGGGTAGAAGGAGGGGGAGAAGATGGAGAGGAGAGGAAAGGAGACCAGAGGAAGAGGAGAGAGAGACTGGAGGCAGAGGAAGGAGAAGGAGTGGGGAGAAGAGGGGAAAGGCAAAGGAAGTTGGAGAGGAAGAACAAGGGGGCGAGAGGAAGAGGAGGGAGAAGAGACGAAGGAGATGGAAAAGGGAGAGGGAGAGGAGAGAAAGGAAAAGAAAGGAGGGAGTAGGGTGAGTAGGAGAGAGGAGGCAGAGGGAGGGATTGGGGAAAGGGAGAGGAGAGAGAGGAAGAGGAGGGGAAAAGAAAAGACGGAGACAGAGGAAGAAGAGGGAGAGAGACGTTGGTATCTGGGCTGGGGTTAGGCTGCTGCAGTCTGGTCTGTGCCTGCTGCACAGGTCTGTTGCACAGACTCACTTTTATTGCTTCTCGTGCATATCATATTGGCGTGCACAGTTTAAAAGCGGTGGGATTTGAAAGTAGCTGAAATAAATATTTGACACCTAAAATCCTGATGTTGGGAACGGCTACAGTTTAAACTAGGATGCAAACGTTCCAGAGGTGCCATCTAGTGGAGTAGCGAGGCCTGGGTGGCTGTTGCTGATGTGACAGAGCAGATTTGCTGCATTAGCTTTTATATTGGAATAACACATTAGCAGGTTGGGTTTGTTTTTTTTCAAATAAATGAAAACTCTCAGCTCCAGAAGGAAGACACTGTCAGGAACCATACGGCAAAATCCAGGTATTTTACTTCTGCTCCTCCAAATTTCATAGAATCATAAAATAACCAGGTTGTAAGAGACCCAGTGGGTGGGTCACTGAGTCCAACCATTCCTATCAAACACTAAACCATTGTTTTCACTCTGTGTGCTTAAAGGATTCAATTATTTTGCAGATTGGAACCTACAAGGATAACTCCGACCTATCTTCATCCTTCTAGGATTTGATCACTGGCTGGTTTCCTCTGCTAAGCTGAAGGTAATTATTCTATATGGCACAACGTAGGATCTTACATTACACAAAGATACAAGCAAGTGGATTTAATTACTAGTCTACATCTTAATGAGGAGTGTTTTGACTAATAAATCTGTATCCTGTGCTATTTGCTTCCTTTATTACCTTCACTTCTCTACCATCTTTCTCCCTGTTTGGTTTGATGTTGGTGTGTTCCTTTGAAATAGGCAGGTTTTGTTGATCTGAGTTAGACTGTACAGACCCAAGCCACTTACACTTTGCATTTGTTCCCCTTCTGCCCTTCCAAAAACACATTCAGAAGTCAAGAGCTTAAAACCTGTTTGGGTTTGGGCATTTATTAGTAAAAGTCAGATCTTTAACACTGGCAACAGCAGATTTATTTCCTGAGCCAGAAACACCAGATCATTCAGGTGAACAGGTAGAAGGAATCAGTTCTTGTCTATATAGCCATGGGGATGCAGAGTCTCCTGTATACAGCTGTCTCTCCATGGAAGGACCACTGCGCGTTCAAGCTCTCTTGAAGACTTGCTTACATATTTGATTCTCACAACGAAGCTCCTACAGAAAAAAAAAAAAAAAGACTATATATTAAATGCTTATCAAAGGAGCTGCTTCTAAAAATTAACATACATCCTTTGCTATGAATACTGACCACCACTGAGCTACCTTGCTTATAAATTATACTTAATATTCTGAATTTAACTATAAAATATAATAATTAAGTTGTTCCAGCTCGACTGGAAATCAAAACAGAATGTGCTCCCTTTATGCCATCCATTACAAACACTGCAGAGCTAGATTACTTATGCCCACCACAATATAGATCTTATTTTTGACACAGAATTACTAGAAATCTGAAGTAAATACCAGGTGGAGGTCATCTCCTTCAAGCCAGTGAGTCCAGCCCCTGTTCTTCTTCTCTCCAGTCTGGACACAGACAAGTTTGTCATTGTCCCAGGTGACTAAGCTCTGTGGAAGAAGAAACGAAGAAAGCGTTTCCATAGCTTTTTTTTTTCAATATACTCATAGACAATGTCCTTTTTTTCCTGGATAAAAGTGGACCAAAATACTAATCCGGAAAGTGAAACTTGTCTGTAACTCAGGCTGTGAAACTCTCTGTGTCGCATTACAAATACTATTTGGCATCTTAACTTTGTCAGGGCCTCTTCATTTTATATATTCAGTCTTACCTTGCATTTTCTGTTATCCAGGCCCTTATTATCTTCTTCAAACTCTTCTCCAACTTTGAACTGAAGTGAATAATCCCTGAATGTGCTGGTGGTGTGGATAGAAAATGAATCACCATCTTGTTTGATCACTTTCTGTGGCTTCAGCATTTTCGCTATCTTGCGAGTTGCGAAGTCAATACCTTGGACAGGAGGCAAAAAGAGTCAGAATTGTACTAATCACCAACCATTTTGACAGCCAGGACTTATCTTTATTACTACCAGAGGCATTTCTTAGGCAGTTTGACCTTACTGCTATGCAAGATGGTTGTTGGGTTTGGGGTGGGGGGGATAAATGTTTGTAACACAGATCAGGTCACGTTCTTGCACACTTTACTCTTTCCACACCAGTTTACTCAATTGTTGTACAAGTCCCTGTGCAAGATTTTTAAGACTTTGAGTCTGAAGAGTAGTTTGGGGAGTAGGGAAAGTGTCCATTTCCCCCCCACAGATAAGCTTGGTCTCAGACTTATCAGCTGATTACCTAAAGAGAATAGTTAATGCCTGTTCTTCTTTGTCAGAGGAAAGGCATTACATGAATTAAGAAAGCTTTGTACCCTATACTCTAAATGGGATAAGATGAAGGGCACACCTAAAATGTATTTCTCAGGCTTGTTTACACAAATCAAAAAGGGAGAAAGGGGCGGGAGAGGCAGGGGGAAGAGAAGACAGCACACACGTACTGCTGTCAGTACGTAATGGCTTTGTGCAAGAAAGCTAATGAAGTACTGAGAACTTCCTTAGCATCATGAAACTCTCACTATAAAAGATCTTAGCAAGGTAAGATATTCGCTTCAAGCACTCCAGAAATGGGGCAGAGATTTATCAACAAGTCACAGTAATAAGAGAAGTAGTTTGTCATCTGTTGAAAGATAAATCACACTAAACTCAACAGCTACCTAGTAGAGGCATGTACCTAAACTCTTTTTTTACTTAAAATTTAGTTCACCCTAGACAATGGGTCCTGTAAGTTTGTGGTCGGGGCAAACACTTCCTTGTCTCTGATGCGAGTGACACAAAAAAATAGAGTATTAGTCTGAGAAATTCCTGAAAGCTGCAAATACACTTGGGTGACAGGCTAAAGTATAGTTAGTGTTGTCTGATTACAAGTAAACAAAGATCCATTCTTTTTCAGGGAAAAAGTCTTCAGCAATATCAAGGGTTTAGAAGAATGCAGACCCATAAAATTCAGGAGGACCCTTACAGAGGAAGAGAAGAATAGAATCAGGTATTTTCACCTACCTAAGGCCACCATATAACCTTCAAAGTTGTCACTGGTGACAAGGTTCCAGGTTCCACTGAAATCCACAGGCATTGCCAAACTGTGGAAAGAGGATAAAGCCGACCCCTGACCAAAAAGTTAAAATAAAGAAGCAGTTCCCCAGCCAGGCCTTATATAAGGAAGACTGTGGGTGGGATTCCATCCCAGAGCCTCTCTGATGGAGGGGAAGGGTGCAACTGTAGAGCCAATAGGCGAGGGGTTATTTGTGGATCAGCTTCAGCTGCATTGGAGGGAAAAGTTCACAGTTTCTGAAATCTTTGTGTGGAGCAAATGTTAATAGCCCAAGAGGGGAAACCAATCATTTGCAAAGTCATAGAATCATAGAATGCTTTGGGTAGAAAAGCATCTTTATAGGTCAAAGTCACACGTATGTTTTGAGCATTAGCTTAATCCAACATTCTAAGTGGTTAGATGGGACAGTAAGGAGCAGTACAGTAGAGGCTACATTAAAAGAGAAACACAAAAGTGATGGGCAAGGGAAATCTGAACTGTGTAGCTCCCGTAATAAAAAAGGAATTTGGCATTCTGCATGTTAAATAGGAAATTCACCTATAGCTACTCAATTGATCTGCTACTGACTCAGGTTAGGAAAATAAAAAGATAATATTTTGCAGAGAAAATTGAATTTCCTTGAACTTTGGCTACAATTTTCCAGCTGACAGTTTGACCTACATGACTCACAGATTCATGCAAGTAGGAAATTAGGACGTCAAAGCTTATTTCCTGTTTGCAGATGGGTATTGTTCTCTAACCTATACTGGGCTAGGAATGGCCCAGAGAAATGCAAATTAATGTTTCCCTTGGACTCAAATAATAACATTTCACCCATAATTTGTTCTTACGAAGTTATGGTAGTAAAGCACTGTTGCAATACTGCCAACCCTTCCAAGAGAAGTCAGTACTTGGATAAATCCTGTGTGAAAGCCTGGATATAACTTTTAAATTGAAATATAAGATTACACAGATTGTCTGGGGCGTGGTGCTTCTGTCTGTAAATCAGTACTTAATCTCAAACCAAGATCTATAAAGGGCACTTGGGTTACTATTTCAGCCAAAGATTTGCCTATGGAACTTCTTGTAAGAGCTGCTGAGTGCCCTGGTCATGTCCTAGGATGGTCCATTTCTTTCTCCCTTATAGACTCCTGATTTTCTTTTTGTGGAATGATTTTTTTTCCATCTCAATTGCTGTACTGCACTGAGCATCTAACACATTTCATTAAGAATGCAGCCTTATTACAGAAGCAGAGAAAGTGGTCCCTGTTGCTATTGCAGTATTTATAAAATATTTTGAGTCTGAATTATGTGTGTGGCATAAGTGCCCTCTGTTCTCTTGATAGAGCAGAACCAAATGCAGGGATGTCAAGAAACAGTCTCATTTTCCTTTGTAGAGCATGTGAATCCATTCTAACTCTTACATAAAGATATTCCATGAGCTGCATTAGTCACAAACCTTACATTTTCAAATATATAGATTCTCTTTCAGATCTAGTCCGCTCTTGAAAGTTACACCTGTCTTATTATTTTTGACTATACCACATCACTGGTTGTGATGCTGACATTTATACTTGATTGGAACAGTAGATTGTCAGTGTGTGGTTACTTCTAGTGTTGTAACTGGCAGGTTTCTGGATCCCACTGGTAAAACATAAAAATCCATATTCAGCAGTCAGTGTAATTTGTGCACAATGTTCTATTTTTGAATAGACAAAAATGTACTGACATCATTCTACCTGCTTAAAAATCATGCAGTCATCAGACATCAGATTTGGTTAATAACAGCATGACTAAAATCAGCATATTTACATGTAATTTGTTTTATTGAAAGGCCCATCACACATGCCTACATTAAAACCCAGTGAAATGTAAATGTTTGAAGACCAAAGCTTTATAAAGACACCCTGCTGAATTTGCAGTTTCTCTAGAATTACACAAAATGCAACAACACACCCCAGCATCATTATTTATAATAAACCTAGACTTAAAGTAGAGTTTTACTCTGAAACGTGACCACAGAACTGGGGTGCTTTCACACTAGAAGGATCTGCTGTTTATTCAGAAGCACGCTGGTTGACTTGAGTGCTGAAAATCTATCTTTCTTGCCTTCTATTCTTGCCAATCTTAAAGACAGACAGCAAGAGAAGCAAAAAGTAGAACTTGCCCATTCCTATGACCACCAATAGCAGTTATGTCCAAGCAGTAACAGCAGTTTGATTGCTAAGGTGGCACAGAGGCATAATTCATCCTTTGTACCTGCATCAGTTTTAATGATAAATGAACCCAACCTCATTACCAAAGGGCAATGTAAGCTCGCTTGAGCTCTAGGGCAAAAATATGGCAGACTGAACACATTTCATGCAGAAATTGCCAAGGAAAAACTCTCTGAATCCCTGATGCCCTTTTTTGTCACAGTTACAGATGCACGTTTAAGTTGTGACTTGATTTGATTACACTCATCTCCTTGCAGATTCTCTGTAGACAGCTGCTGTTACAGGCTGGAGCTAGCAGAACACAGATGTTCCAGTGTATGATTGTAGAATTTCACATGGGCCTCCAAGTTTGCATGCCTGATGCCAGTTCACCTGCAGGTTACAGGTTTTCCTGCTAGTATCCCAACTCCCCTGCTAGGTTTTATGTGAGCCTTGCAGGCCCAAGGGCCACCCGTGATGTTCTGTGTTTGGCTTCTGGCTTCCAGATTCCCCATAGGCTCATGGGAAAGCTCCATCTCAGCTCTTTGTGGATCCCCTGCCCAGGGAAGGACGATGACAGGTTGTCACTATTATGATCCATAGTTCTAGACTTGCCCAATGGCATCTAGGCTTCCTGCCCTGAAAGTCTCAGGTTCTGCTGGATTTGTTGAACTAGAAAATGTAATCAGAGTCATCTTAGAGAGATCGTATGAAAGAGCTGCTGACTTATTAAGCATTGTCTTGAAAATGATGACATTTTTAATAAGGCACATAATCCAAACAAAAATGGGATAACAGCAAATAAAGGGAGGTAGAATTCTACAACCATGACATTAACAGTGCCTCTATTTATATTCCTGCAATATTGACAATATACTGTTAGATTCAAAACTGGATTTCTCACAAAGAAAAACATTTCACTTATGTACAGTTGTAATATCCTACCATTTCTTCTCAACTCCAGTTCCAGAAAGCAATTCTGGCTACATACATTTGGCTCACAAGTAAAAGCTCATTTATTATTTGAAATAAAGGGAAAATTGTCTTCAGAATGAATGCAATGATAATATTATTAGTTTCTATTTATTAAATAAATGGCTGTAAACCAGTTTCTGAAGCAGGTCTGTCCTTCCATGAGAAACGGTGCTGAGCTTGACACACAGCTCTGGAAATATGAATGGAAAAGGAAAGCATAAAGCATTTCTGGGAGCAAATTGCATGACACCAGATAAACACGCTGCGTATTTGAAAGGCAGGCAGCTCAAAGCATGGTATATCTAGCACCACTTCAGCCAGGAATAAATTTTTCCCTTCCAGGATAAAGCTAAATAATTTCTTTGAGGTGCACCTCCTGTTTTTAAAACCTTCTGTTTTTAAAAACTGAGTTATATAAATTTATTATGACTAAGTGGTACGTTTTTGAAATGAAATGGTTTGGTCTGTTAAGACCCAGTAAGTTCTTAAAAATATGTGTGTTAATATTTTATAAATAACAGTCAGAGCAGTGTGACTTAAACCTAATCAAACATCTTCGTTTGTTTTCTGTTAATCTGTAATTCTCCTATTCCAGTGTGAATTCTATTTCACCGCGCTGTGTTTTTAAAATGTTTCAACGTGAAAATCTTATTATTGGATGTAAAAAAGATTGTAGAGGTCCAATTACTGAGTGCACAAAACCTCAACAGTGACTACATCTGTACTGAAGCCACAGTATTCACTTAAAATGAACCCAAACAAAAACCCCAACCCCTCAAAACCGTGTTTTCCTGTACCGGTCTGTTCCTTTTTTTCACAGCAGAGAGTACGTTAGTTGTGTAGTGCCTGTTAGTTCTTGGAATCACTTGCATTTTTCTGTAAGGGAGCCAGGACAACCCCAGCATTCCTATCTTCGCTCTCTGGACTATACAGATTATGTTTTTCTATGTATGCTCGAACTACATCAGGCACAAGGTAACGAATGCTCTGGCCCCTCCGCAGTGCTCTCCTGATCTTGGTGGAGGAAATGTCATTTGTGATCCATTCTTCCACAAGGTGAATGTTATTCTTATGTCTCCACAAAACATCAGATTCATAGATGAATTTCTGAACGCTGTTTCCAGCCCTGCTGATGCACACAAGGCCATGGTTTTCCACAATTTCAGCGATGTCCTCTGACTTCCACAGATTGGGGATCCCAAAAGATTCCAGGATGTCACTTCCACAAAGCAGTTTAACCTGTGGGACACCTTAAAAGGAAAAATAAGTGAGAAATTTGGCCTGGTTTAGGCCACCAGATTTTAGCTAGCTTGATGGTGACATTTAATTTCTGTATTTTTCAATACAGGATTTTCCGGAAAAAAAAATAAAAAAAGTTTATGGGAGTTCCTTCATTCAAAATGACTGGAAAATAAATTCTAAGCTTATTTAGCCTTGGGGTGACAGGGTGCAGAGAGGATTATGTGAAAGGAAAAGAAAATACGACCTAAAATAACCACAGGCTGTCTGACCTGTCTTCACGGGACTTTCCTCCACACTATATTTTATAGGGAAGCTAGAGAAGCAGACAGATAGAAAACACCTTAAAGTAATGGGAGCAAAACTGAGTGTGCTACGGATTTGCAGCTTCCAGTAACATCACAGGGTGGCAGGAATGTAAAACATCTGTCAATACAACATGAAAAAAACCTTCCTGATGCTGTTGGTCTTTTCTTTGAATACACGTACTTGAAAACACTATCAGTAACACAGGAGAATTTGGAAAGGTTCAAGGGAAGAAATCAGGCAGAAATCAAGATTTACTAATATAAACAATTAAGATGGTTATTGCGCAAAGTCACTCAAAATTCTTGTGAATACACATCTTGTGCATGTCAAGCTAAAGAACTAAAATGAAGATCTAAAACCAATAAGCAAAATAAATGCTACCTAAAACTACAAAGCCAAGCTGCATCTGTTGTATGAAGTTTTAAATTACAACTTAAAATGGTCCTGTACCTGGATACATTCTGAATTACAGGACTTGTGACTGTCCCTTCTTCAGCAACTTATAATGCAATCCAAAATTATCAGCTGTAACTACAGTTTGGCAGAGTTCTGTATGTAACGTGCGTAGCTCAGACCTGTTTCAGTTCAGATTTCTCATACCTTGAGTATTTATCATGTTCTGTGTTTTCACCCTTCCAGTCATCTTGTAACAAAGTCTACTGCTTTATGCTGTGAGACCTAAGGGAATTACTTCAGTCAAATCACAACAAAGAAGTAGTATCCAAAAAAGTTACTCAGCAGTGGAATTCCCTTGGAATAGCAAGTATTGTTAAGCATTTAATTTGCAAACAGACTTAACTTTTTATATCTGGACTCAGATTTTTCTTTTTAATGGGGTCGTGCCTATTCGGTTCCTGTTTCCTCTTCCGTCCTGGCTTTGTTAAAGGTAAAGCATTCTGCAGACTATTACTGGGATCAGGAGATAAAAGCTTTTGATGATGGTACCTGCAAAACAGATGTATTTTAGCTATTTTAAAGATGTAGGAGAATACAGAGAAGAGCGTGACCTACTAAGACTAAGTTATCTTTTCACCACTTCCTCCTGCAGTACTTTCACAGACAATCCGTTCAGGAACAGATCTGCTGGGACAGGGACTTGTGACAGCTGGTTCCTAAGATGGTCAAAGTGCAAAGATTTTAAAGCAACAACTACAAGGTTGGTTTGTTTCCTTTGAAGTAAGAATTCATTTTAAAAAGAACCTCAGGGAACTAGCTCTGAAAAAAGTCAAAAGAAGATACTCCTTCAGACAATAGTCATGCCAGCCCTTAATACACAAACAGGCAGCACAGCACAATCAGAATTGAATGTGAGAAGCTTGTGTAGCACAGGTCTGTGCTATTCTAGTCTCTTCTCCTTCCTCACAAGTCACTTCAGCACAAGAATTGAGTAAAGCCTAAGAAGCAGTAGATCTTAAAAACTGCTCACAGACTCATTATTGGTATGTTTCAGACCAACGGTGAAATTATTAATTTACAGTGCTCATATAAATACTATTTCTGACTTCATGGAGTCTGTCCATATGATTTGGGATTACCCTATTATTCTAACTGGCTAGAACTAACACCAATGGGTATAAACTGGAGAGGGACAGATTTAGACTAGACATAAGGAGAAATTTCCTCATGATGAGAGCGGTGAGGCACTACAACAGGTTGCCCAGGGAAGCTGTGGCTGCCCCATCCCTGGAGGGGTTCAAAGGCATGTTGAATGGGACTTGGAGCCCCTGATCCAGTGGGAAGTGTCCCTGCCCATCGCATGGGTTGGAACCAGATGATCTTTAAGGTCGCTTCCAACCCAAACTTTTCTATGATTCTGTGATTCCTTATCCCTCTACAGGTTCTTGAGACTTTTTAGGGTTTGGTTGAAGAATACCTTAGCACTTTTAGTGTTTCCAACCACTCACTCTGGCTGCTTTCCCAATCATCAACTTCCACCCAATCTGAGTCTTTTGTAGCTAGTTTGGCCATAGTTACTCGGTGATTTGCACTGATCAGACCTTTCTTCTTATATGCATCACCTACTGGTGAAATTATTCCTTTGATTACTTTGTATTTTCCTGTAGAAAAAACACATGACACAAGAACATGGAAAGCGGTTGAGCAGATGTTACTTCCACTGTACTGTATTTAGAAACATTATTCACTGCAATCCCTAAGAACACCAATGCCAACTCCAATGGAAAAGTATGGTATATTTATGCTATTGTGCAGGGCTGCACCATTAAAGATATATCTGAAAGATCTATTTCTATAAAGAAGAATGATACAACTCATGCTTTAGCTCATTAAAATTGCATATATTGTGTTATATCTTTTGTATTTGGCCTACATGATTTTGCACACACACTAGCTTCAATATCTAATTGGTATTTCCATAAATACCTGCCACTGTCAAACAGGCATTCGTACACACTAAATATTCCCCTTAGCATTGAAGTGTATTAGTTATCAGAGCTGTTCTGAATACATAAATGACCACTCTACCTGTTTCGTGAAGGTAGTCTTTAGCCAGCTCAAACAGCCTTAGATGCATGTTGGTGATGGGATTGAAGGACCCACAGGCCACCAGTACTACTTCAGTCTTCCTGTCAGGACCCTCCACAGCCATCCCTTGCAGCTACAGAGCCAAGCAGAGAATGCTGGTGCTGGTTAGCAGCCACTACAGGAAAAGATAAGACGAAGAAATAGTTATTCCTTCTTATTTGTGCTCCAACTCTCTCAGCCTGTCCTTGTATGGGAGGTGCTCCAGCCCTCGGATCATCTTTGTAGCCTCCTCTGAACCCATTCCAACAGCTCCATCTCCTTCTTACGTTGAGGATTCCAGAATGGGCAGGAGGATGGGCCATTCTCCTGCTGTTGCTGTTTGTGAGATGTCTGAGACACCTATGTTAATTACTGAATAGTCTACCCTTGTTTCTTCAGCAACATCATTGTCTCCAAAAAAATCCCACAAGGTCAACCTCACATTCTGACTCCTTTACAAAAGAAGCTGAGTGATGTTTGAAGCTCCCACAGTGGTGAGATATCATCACAGCTAAATCCTGTAACATCTGCTATGCACCATCATCAAACAGCCCTTGAACAAAAGGAAGTCTTACAAGGCTTCACATTTTGTAAGTGTTCGTTCTTTGTTGTGCTTTGAAGAGTTTGACAAACTTCTAAAATATTCTTTATGACTGCCGAGTAGTTCAGCAGTTGAAGGGTCTGGTGTTACTTGGAATGCAGGGGCATCAACTAGAAGAGTTACTATGGGAACAGGCAAGGGAAGGAGTTGGATTTGCTTTTGTAATGCATAAAGCCCTGCTTGCTAAAGAAAGTGATTCATGCTGCAAATCTGAAAAGGGTCGATTTTCACTTGTTTTCTTTAAAAAAGCAAGGGCAAAAATAACAGAAAATTTTAAGGTGAAAATATAGTGCTGTTTTCATAGAAAACACCTACATGACTGACACAGAGAGCAGAAGAAATGACAAAGAGAGATCATCACAAGATTGCCTTTGCTGTTACATGGTCCTTACAACCCATTCAGAATCATAGGATCACCATGTTGGAAAAGACCCATCGGGTCATCTAGTCCAACCATTCCTATCAAACACTAACCCATGTCCCTCAGGACCTCATCCACCCGTGCCTTAAACACCTCCATGGAAGGTGAACCACCTCCCTGGGCAGTCTATTCCAATGCCCAATGACACTTTCTGTGAAGAACTTCCTCCCGATGTCCATCCTAAGTCTCCTCTGGCCATTCCCTCTTGTCCTGAGGGAGCTTGGATCCGCTTGTATGGAGTGACTTTCCTACAACCCTTACTTTGTAGGGAGCTGGCGCACATCCTGTATGAGGACAGGCTGAGAAAGTTGGGGTTGTTCAGCCTGGGGAAGTCTCCAGAGTGACCTTAGAGCAGCTTCTAGTGCTGAAAGGGGCTGCAGGAAAGCTGAGGAGGAACTGTTCACAAAGGCTTATGGTGATAAGACTGGGGCAATGGGTATAAACTGGAGAAAGGCTGAACCTAAGAAGGAATTTCTTCACAATTAGAGTGGGGAGGTCCTGGCCCAGGTTGCCCAGGGAAGAGGTGGCTGCCCCATCCCTGGAGGGGTTCAGGGCCAGGTTGGATGGGGCTTGGAGCCCCTGATCCACGGGAGGTGTCCCTGCCCATGGCAGGGGTGGAACTGGATAGGCTTTGAGGTCCCTTCCAACCCATCCCATGTCTCTACGGCTCCGCCAGCTCCCCCCGCCCCGCTCTCCCCCCGGCCCTCCCCTCTCTCCCCGCTCTCTCACCGCTGTCCGGGCGCGGGCGGGGCCGGAAGCGGCGCGGGGGGCGGATCCGGCTGAGGCTCCGGCCCGTCTCTGCTCCGCCCGCCGCGCCCGCACCGGGTGAGCCTGCGGGGGCGGGGACAGGCCTGGGGACGGCACCGGACCCCCGGATCGCCCCCTTGGACCCCCGTCCTAGCCTCCCCTTCCCCGCTTCTCCTAGTCTCCCTTGCCCTCCCTTCTATTCCCCTGACCTCGCCTTCTCGCTCCCCCTTGTGCCCCTCTTCTCGCACCCCTTGTCCCTCCTTCTGTCCCCCGGCCCCTCTTCTGGCCCCTTTATTCCCAACTTCCAACCCCTTGTCCCTTCGTATCACCCCCTTCTGGCCCCCTTTTCCTCCCTTCCTACCTCCTACCTCCCCTCTTCACCCCTTCTCATCCTTCCTTGTTCTCCTCATCTCACTCCCCCTTGACCCCCTCTTCTCGCCCTGAATTCCCCCCTTCTCAGAGTTATGGAATCCTAGAATTACAGAATGGTTCGGGTTGGAAGGGACCTCAAAGCCCATCCAGTTCCACCCCCCTGCCATGGGCAGGGACACCTCCCACTGGATCAGGGGCTCCAAGCTCCATCCAGCCTGGCCTTGAACACCTCCAGGGATGGGGCAGCCACCCTTGCTCTGGGCAGCCTGTCAGGGCCTCCCTTCACTTCACACAAGGAGAAGACCCTGTGGATTTATCCTGGATCCCTGCATGTTCTCTGCAGGCACCTCCACAGGTTCCCATTAAGCATCCCATCATCCTTGCGTGATCTTACTGACACTTGGAGGCTTTCAAAATAAGTTGTTGATGCATAATAATGCAGTGTTCTTTCTTCTAGGAGTGTCATGTAACAACTTAAACGTTTTGTGTGAAGACAGAAAATGGCTTCGAGAGGAACAACAGAGACTGGTAAACTAAAGCAAAACCTTGAGGAGCAGCTAGACAGGTTAATGCAGCAGCTTCAGGATCTGGAGGAATGCAGGTAATGAAAATCAGATGCTGTCTTCTTGAACAGGAGTATTTTTCTTATGTGGCTGGCAGAAGGAAGTACTACCTTTCAAAAATCTTGGGGGCTTTTATTATTTTGTGTTTTGCTGTGTTTTCTATTTTTTAAATTAGGTAGGATGTTTAGTTAGGTAGTAAAAATTATTTTTTAAAAAAACTGCTGCTTTGGATGCAGCTGAGGACATGGTTGGTTTCTGGGCTGCGAGCACACGTTGCCAGCTCATGTTGAGCTTCTTATCCCCCAGCAGCACAAGTCCTTCTCCTCAGGTCTGCTCTCGATCACACCATCCCCCATCCTGTCCTGAAACTGGGGATTGACCCAACCCAGGTGAAGGACCTTGCACTCTGCCTTGTTGAGCCTCATGAGGTTCTCACAGCCCCACTTCTCCAGCCTTTCCAGGTCCCTCTGGATGACATCCCATCCTTCTGGTGTGATGTCTTTGGTATGATTTTGTGTGAGTTTTTGGGTGGGCTAATAAATTTAAGATAGACACAATTACCAAGGAAAAGTTGGGGTTTTTTTCCTGTTTCGGTACTTGCACCTGAACACCCAGTATGGTTTTAGATGCTTTCTCTGAGTGTAGTTCTGTCCAAGCAGGACATAATTTTTTCATGAATGATTATAAGTTTGGTAGATCTGTTCTTTTAATTGTACAAGGTTTAGACAGCAGGTTCATTTATTCCTGAATAGCTTGATGGGGTTTGGTGAGGAGATGGGTTTCTCAAGTTTAATCCCATGAATTAATATGTCCTGTTGGATCCTCTTTAGAGAGGAGCTGGATGCAGATGAATATGAAGAGACGAAAAAAGAAACTCTAGAACAGCTGAGTGAGATCAATGACTCCCTGAAGAAGATCATGTCTGGAGATATGACTTTGGTGGATGAGCTCAGTGGGATGCAACTGGTAAGGCTGATGTGTTACTAAGTTAGCTCATGTTCGGCTTGGACTCAATTAAATGCAAAATAGATACGAGTAGTTAATTATAATTTTTAGACAGGCACGTGTGAAAGCTAGATCTATGTAACTAATGCTACAGATTTCATGTGCTTTTATTGATTTGTATTTCAGATTAATACCAGTCCAAAAGGAAAGGGCTGTAGGAGTGACTGCATAACTTCTTTTAGTGAGCTGATCATATTTTATGCTGGCTTCAAACTTTGGATCTATTTTCTCTCTTTTCAAATGTTTAATTAGAGTGTGTTTGTGTTCCTTCTGAGCCCTACATTGTAGGGTTTTGTTTCCAGAGGGATTGTGATTTGTCCAAAATTAACTGTGATGAGATGTAATCATAATAGTTTTGGTACTCCGTAGAGGATTTTGAATAACTGGGAGATTTACCTCATTATTTATGTTCTGCTTACTCTTAAAAGAGCTATAATCATCAGTGTGGTCATAGGATATTAGCACATCCACTTGTGCTCTGCTAATATCAGGAAAATATTGAAAATTACTGGAAACTGAGACCTGGACTGTAATGAAAACTTTCATAGCTCTTTCTCAGTGTAGCTGCATGATGCAGTAAGTTTGTCAAGCACTGTGTAAAGGTCATATGTTTTTTTCATCTCACTTTGATGGTTATGGAAAAGAAAATAAATAACTTTTTATCAAATGATGCTGAGGATACTGGTGATTCTTTCCAGCCTTCATTAATCTTGTCATGCAGCTATAGCTTGTGACTGCTAATGCTTCTGGTCATTTCTGCTCTTTTCCTTGCAGGCAATACAAGCAGCCATCAGCCAAGCATTTAAAACTCCAGAGGTAATTAGAATGTTTGCAAAGAAACAGCCAAGACAATTGAGGACGAGGCTGGCAGAGGTAAAGGTTTCTCTTTTACGGTAAAAACTTTTTTTAAGCTAGACTGATTTAAAGCTGTGACGACTGCAAGGAGAGCACCAAATGTACTAAAACTTTGGTGGCAGCATCATAAAGAGATAGAGAAGTTCTCTTTCAGAGTTTCTTCTGTTGTAAATGTTCATTGAGGAAATTAGGACAATAATGTTTAGTTCTTGAGTTATCTTCTATCTTGCTGCTTCAAAAAAAAGAAGTGATTAACAGATAGTGAACCGAGTATAATTGCAAATAGAAAATTAGAAGAATATGCATCTGTAATGGTTTTGAGGGCCTGGAGAGTGCGCTCGCTGTTTCGGAGATCTAGACTGAACTTGAGATCCAGATAAAGTGAAATTAAGTCCATTTTGTCCACGTATCAGTGGTATGTGAATCCATAATTTTGAATTTATTTGCTTTATTTCCCTTTGGTATGCAGATGGACCGAGACTTAATGGTCGGGAAGTTGGGAAGAGACCTCTACACGCAGCAGAAGCTGGAAATCCTGACTGCCCTCAGAAAACTTGGTGAGAAGGTAAGGAGTTGGTATGATAGTTAGGTGAACACAAATTTCTGTCTCTGTTTTGAAGAGGAATTTGAAATCATTAAACAAAGAAATTCCAACTTCGATTTATAAGCAAATGATAACATGTAGCTTTTGTAGTACAAAAATACCCTCCCGTTTTAATGCTTAGCTTTCTGAAGCCCTCGCTACTGAACATATATCAAACAGAACTGTGCGTTTATATAAGGCTGTTTCTACTTCAAAATGCTTTCTTTGATGAGTTGCATGAATAAATCACATATAAGCTGGTACAAGTTGATGATGTTCATAAAAGCTACAAAACAAGTAATTTACCAGCTAACTAAGCACCTGTCCACCTGGCAGGAACCATCCAAATATTTTGCCATGCATTGAACTTTATTTACTTTTTTATAACCTGCCTTGGTGTAGATAAATTGGAGAGTTGGATAATAAACATACTATTTCCCCACTGAGTGTGTCAGCAGCCGAACAATCCCTGTTTTGTGCCAGCAGAGGGAGGAAGAGAAGTTGTGCTTTTGTTTTGTTGGTTGTCTCTGAAGAAAACGTGTTGCTGTGTAACTGTACTTAAACATGAGGGAATGTAAAGGAAAACATCAAGTGCAGTGCTTAACGGAGCTGAATTCCAAGTAGATGGTATTAGCAAATGCTTTCCCTCGGAATATTTTGATTGCTTGACTGTCAGGAAAAAAAGTTATGGAAATAAGTTAAAAGGCTGCTTGAGATTGTGAACCGAATGCATGAAAAAGTCTAATCCTCCTGGCGTGAGTTCCTTGAATCGCTTCAGACAAGCCACGCGTTGACATAGCCTCTTTTTCCTTTAACATGATTGGTAACCTACTTAACAGAGGAGCTGGTGGGATAGTAATTTCACATCTGTTCTGAATGTGAAAAATGATGCTATTATTGTTACATATTTTTCTGCACAATACAGCAAAACATGAAGTAGTTAGGATCTTGCTTACAAAGCACAGCAAAGACAGATAGCTAATACTTTTTCCCTCATTCCAATATAATTTTGAATGCCTATCCTTGAATTTTATATTTTTAATAAGCAAACTATCATACACACTGGACAGTTTGACACACTCGTCCTTTAATAAGGATAAATATCTGAGGCTACTCACATGAGCGAGTTTTAACCCAGAATATCTGAACCTTGCAATTGTAGGTTACTACTTCATTATTGTAAATATTTTATGGGCATCTGTCACGAGGCATCAGAGCACGTAAATAAAGCAAAATGTATGCAGGCAAATGTGGCTTTAAAGGAAGAGAACCATTTCTAGGTCATTGACTCTTAATATGGTCAAAGCTGGTAATGATCGCCTATTCTTTGCTCAGTAGATGACATGAAGTGAGTTTAGATCTGAACTCATTAATGTAATGACCACACAGTGAAGTAATTCACATCCTTTGCATCGTTTTGGTACAGAGGTACAGCGTGACCTCATCACAAATGATCATTGGAGGTCAGCTTGGAAACTAGTGGTGCCAGCAGAGGTGTCTGAGGTTGCATACTCTGTCCTTCCCAGGCTGATGCCACTGAGAGAAAAAAATGTGATGGGAGAAGTAGCTTGTGTTTTAACTTTGGCTTTTAATATGTTAGATAGCTCTGCCTCTTCAAAGCTGCAGTTTGATAGTTACTGTAAGCTGTCGTGCCTGTGTAGGTGATGTAGGTGGTGGGAATATGCATAGTTAACGTACTGAGTTTGCAGTTATGGCGTTTTTTTGCTTTAGCTCACTCCAGATGACGAGCAATTCTTGTCAGCAAATGCTGGCACAGCCCTCAGCCAGTTTGAGAAAGTATCCACTGACCTGGGTAAGTTTTCATTCACATAACTTCTGTTATCTTTGCGTGATTGAGCACTGATAAATAGAAATACCTGTGATTCCTCTGTGAGAGACAAAATATGAACAGAAGGTTCAAGCCATTACATTTTGATGTACATTTTTCTGCTTTATTAACAATAAAACTCTGAAATAAATCCAGCGCTAAATGTCCATAAAATGCCAGGTGTTGCCCGTAGGTCTTTCTCCAGCAGAGTTTCCACTCTACAGTTAAACACAGATCTTTTTGCACTAATTACTCTCTTCAGGAGAGCCTTTGCCTTTCCTTGGTGCAGACAATTCAGCAATTATTAGCACGTTGTCAAAATACAGCTTTAAAGTGCTCTTCTTGTCATGACTATCATAACTGATCATATTGACGAGACCAGAAGTTCAGTTATAATATGCGTTAAATAAGCATAACAGTTCATCCTAGTGTTAGTTATGACTGCGATAAAAGAACTACAAATGATAGGAATAATCCAGCCTACGTTGGCCTTCAAATAAACTGAGACCTACCTTTCAATACTCCTCTTCCTGAAAGAGAAGGCTCCAAGGAGAATTTATAGTGACCTTCTAGTACCTGAAGGGCCTGCAAGAAAGCTGGGGAGGGACTGTTCACAAAGGCTTGTGGTGATAGGACTGGGAGCAATGGGGATAAACTGGAGAGATTAGACCAGACTTAAGGAGGAATTTCTTCACCATGAGGGTGGGGAGACCCTGGCCCAGGTTGCCCAGGGAAGCTGTGGCTGCCCCGTCCCTGGAGGTGTTCAAGGCCAGGCTGGATGGGGCTTGGAGCCCCTGATCCAGTGGGAGGTGTCCCTGCCCATGTCAGGGGTTGGAACTGGGTGAACTTTAAGGTCCTTCCTACCCAAACTATACAATGATCTCAGCCAGACCCAGTACAGCTTGGCTGGTTTCAGGGCTGCCAAGCCCCTATGTCTCCTTTATTTTTTAAATTAGCTCAAGTGTTCTAGTTTTCAAGATGTCAGTTTGATTTCTTTTGATCTCAAATATTTTTCTTGATTTACATTGTATATAAGAAAACTTAAAATTTCTGCTACTGCTTACTGGAAATATTTTTTTTCTCTCCTAGGGTCAGGAGACAAAGTCTTTGCTTTAGCAAGTTTCGAAGTAGAAAAGGCAAAACAATGAAGAGGTGCGTGAGGCTTGTGTCTCTCCAGTTATCAGCAGCATTGGACTTCTGTCATATTGCATTTGGTTTTTCTCTTTTTAACATGTTGGATAAAAACAAAGCAAAACAGAAAACCCAAACCGTAAACCTCTTGGGTTCTTAACCAGAAGATATAAAGCAAAACAGCCTTAAGTGCACTTTGGAACTTTGGTATCTGTACCCCTCAGGAATACAAACTCTGAGGCTGAATGCTAAGTGGTACTCTAAAACCAAAAGCATGGTAGACTGTCTTTGGAAAGAATCGTTGACTTTGAAGTTCTCTGATTGTGTATTTCTCTAACTATTAAAACATAAGCTTTTTGCATGAGGTTGTAGCAAGTAGATCTTTTTCAGGAGTGAGTGGGTTTGGGGTAATTCTTCACCTTGCTCTCAAATTGTCTTAATATTTGTGTGGATTCCCGCCTAAGTGAGTACTAGGCATGCACTGAAGCTTTGAAAAACTGACACAGTTTATTTAAAATGCCAACTTTGTAGAAAGTGTTTGCAGAAGAACCAAAATGAGACTGTGTGCTGATCGCTGCTTGTTCACTGCGCACATGAATGAGTTGCCATTGTGTCCTAACCTTGACTGACAAACAATGGAAGCCCTGTAGGGAGCCTTCTGGAGTAATTTAACCTCGTGTATTGAAGTGACAGGAGATTGCTAGGAAATTGCAGTAAGAAGCCCTTTCTGTGACCTCTTACTTTAGCTCTGGGTGTATAACTACATGCTACCGTTATTTCCCATTATTTCCGAGACAGCATGGAATAGCTTGCAAGTAGAAACAAGTTTTAAAAGGAGTGGGAACAGCTCTCATTCCTTCATCAGTGCACATGTGGCTCAGTCTGTTTATGTGCTGGTCTGTGCCTCCATGGAGAAGTTACAATCCTGAATATTCTCAGAGTGTAGGAGGATTTCACATCTCAGGGTGTTGAATTTTTAGCTCTGAGCATGGAAGAACTAGGACTCTAGATACAAGTTTAACTTCCTGATAAACTGTTTTGTGTCAAAACAATATTAAGGATCTTGTTCTTACAGTAATGGCTGCTCAACCTTTTAATTCAGTCTTCATTAGCCTTTTGTCTGAGCTGATTGGAAGCTGTTATCTAAGTGATTTTCTTTCCGTGAGTATAGGAACAGAATGCCAGAGTGGTTTATGTGAGCTTACCAGCAAAGAGCATTAAAAGGAGGTTAAACGGAGCTCTCTACCTGTATTGCTTCCTTAGGAGAGTGGGGAAGCCCTGGCCCAGGTTGCCCAGGGTTTGAGGTTCCTTCCAACCCAAACTATTCTATGGTTCTATGTACTAAACCAATGATACCGAATTATTTTAGGATTACTAATGGTTTTAAACCCACTTTTAACCCCAAACATGGGGTAGATTCACTTGCAGTGGTGGCATGGCTGGTTTTGGCAACAGTGGGGCTGGAACTGTGTTGGGCAGCAGTGCAGGTGACCCACTCCTGTGTTTAATGGAGTAGAACATCTGTGTTTTACCTGTTGTAGATGTATCTTAGGCTTTTATGGCTAGACGTGATCTTCTGTGAGAACTACCTTTAATGAGTAGAGTGGAAATAGTCTTACATTTAGGTAGCCTATTGCAACGTTAATCTTGGTGTCACTTAGTGACTGAGTGGTTAGCATGGAATATAAATAGAAAATCAGCATGATCAGTCATGATTTAGGTTGCACTTACAGGGCATAAATACCCTATAAAGAAGCAAGTTCATCTAATTGTAAAGTAGTTCTGGAGTAAACAAGAAAATGTACAGTTTAGAATATGTTTTGCTTTAATAGGCATCTTTTTGAAATCTAGTATTTTAGAAACAAAAGGATACAAGCAACATAATTTAACTGATAGAACTTTTTTCTCCTTTCTCTTTTTTAAGAAGCTTTTATTTAGATGGGTTTTTTTGTCCATTGTATTAGAAATATTTCCTGTCTGGGGCACTATTATGTTCTCTGACAAAGGCTGATTGCAGCTTTATAACTGAGAGCAGCTTATTAAAAGGCACTGTTAAACAGTCTTAAAATTATTGGAAACAAAACAGTCCCTGGGGGCTGTCATTGCCTTCTTTTCCTATCTGCTTGTTACTGGTGCTAAGTAACTCTTCTCCCCCTTGCAGCCCCAACCTGCCTGCAGCATTTGTATGTAAATTTAAATCTCTCAGTAACTCTTTTTCCTTTTATTTTGAGAGATGTACATTTCCAGAAGAAACATTTTTTATTGATTTGTAAATATTTCGGGGGGGTTTAAAAGATTTTTGTACTGCAGGCAGTTAAGCAACCTCTTAAACTGGTCCTGAACTAAGTAGCTTTTTACCTTAATGTTCCTTCTGCTCTTGAAAAGATCTCTTGTCATTTAGATGGGCAAGGATGCAGTTGAGATCAAGGACCATTATTATTGTTGTTATTATTCATGGTGAGAATGATGAGGCCCAGGTTGCCCAGAGCAGTGTTCCCTGGAGGGGTTCAAGGCCAGGTTGGATGGGGCTCGGAGCCCCCAGTCCAGTGGGAGGAGTCCCTGCCCATGGCGGGAAGGTGGAACTGGATCATCCTCAAAGTCCCTTCCAACCCAAACTCTTCTATGATTATAGGAAGTAAGCCAGGCCAGGCTTCCCTTCCCTAAAGCTGTGAAGGGTTGGAAAGCAAAGCCTGAACCCAGAGGCTCAATGTGTCCTGCAGAATGCCCTGGCTGTACGTGTAGTTCAGCAAGGAAGCTGTTGCCAATATGAAGCTATTCGCATGTTAACCCATGAAGATAGTTATTTAAGTAACCTACTTGGAGTGGATAGATTAATTTCAGAGGCAGAGTAAGTTAATTAGTCAGATGCACTAGAGATTTTGTCTAAAATGGGATGTACCTCCAGCAGTATCTCAAATGTTTCTACAGGGAGCTGGTAAAAAGTCTATAATCTATTTATTATTATAACCCTTTTCTCAAATAAAGACTGATAACAAAAAAAACCCAACTCCTAAATGAAAGCATGGTTTATCATGTAACATCCAAGCTTGTGATGTTTGAGTTCCATCCTCGGTTCGGTGTGAGACCCAGGTGGATCACTTGTTTTCTCCACATCTTTCCCTCCTGGAGTAAAATACAGATTATACTACTTGAATATCGAGTCGTGTGAAGTTGTTATTGATCATAGACGGCTTTGAAGATTAAAAGTGCTTTGCTTTTTGTTTATCATTTTACTTCTGAATAAGAATTGTCAAGTACAGTAGCTCTAAACGCTTCAGCAAAGTTGCCCAAAGTTCTTTTTGGCCAGATATAACCTCCCTTTTTTTAATGTTCTTTCTCTATAGGGTGAATCTAGTGATTGTACTGACCTGAAAGAAAAGCTGTTAGGGAGAAAATTGAAGCTTCAAATGCTCTGTCTCTTTCTTCTGTCTTTGTCTCCTTGGATTATTTCCCTTCTTTGATCTTCAGTGGGAAAATAGCAAGATGTCTTTGTCTGAACAGGAAAAATACAAGATTTCTTAAGAGATCCTTTAGTTGGTTGTGTTACCTTGCCTGTTAGAATCAAATTCATTTTGATAGCAGAGTCTGAACTAATGATATCCTGACCGGGCATGGAAGGCTGGTCATTAGTGGCTGGAATGGCAGGCAAATGAAAACAGAACCATTTGGTTTCATTCCCAGTATGGCCATTCCCTTCCTGTGGAAGGACAAATAGAATTTTTACATTGTCAAGCAATAAAAGTCAGCCTGCAGGCATCTTTTAGTTTCTTGTTTCCATGATTTTTAAATTATCCTCACGGAGTTCTGGAGACATCTTTTCTATTAGGGAAGTCAGCTCTTATTTCAGCTCTGTCTGCTTCACTACCCAGGAGAGAGGAACCTGATATTGGATTTTTTCTTCAAGAGTCATGGAAAATGTGACACTTCATCTTGCTGCAAGGTTGTAGGGTTTTTTTAACTTCACCTTAATAAGGTTTTATGCCTGTGAGGGAGAGGGGAGAATTACTGGAGTTCATTTTGCCCAAGATTTCTCTCCCATAACTTTTTTAATGTCTGAGCTTGCCATCTCAGTTGAGCAGGATCTGTTGATGCTCAGAGGCCTAAAGGATCTGACAGGATAAATAAAATGTTTCAACATAAGTAGTCTCTAAAATTAGATGTTGAGGAGGAAATATGTGCATACGGTTAGTCGATATAACTGCATGTAAGGCTTTGCCTTAGCATGGATTGAAATATCTACTGTAATTTAACACACTAATCTGTTAGTGATATATTTAATAGCAAATTCATTTAAAAAAAATTAAAACAAGTTCTAGTCATAGGTATCTCTTTTTATTTTGTTATTATACCCATTGCCCCAAGTCCTATCACTCCAAGCCTTTGTGAACAGTCACCCCCCAGCTTTCTTGTAGCCCCTTCAGGTACTGGAAGGTCACTAGAAGGTCTCACTCCTTTTCTCCAGACTGAGCAACCCCAACTCTCTCAGCCTGTCCTCGTATGGGAGGTTCTCCAGCCCTCTGATCATCCTTGTAGCCTCCTCTGGACTTGTTCCAAGAGCTCCATCTCCTTATGCTGAGGATTCCAGAAATGGACACGATCCTGCAGATGAGGTCTCACCAGAGCAGAGCAGAGGGGCAGAATCCCCTCCCTCCCTGCTGGCCACACTGCTTTTGATGCAGCCTAGGACATGGCTGGTTTCTGGGCTGTGAGCACACATGGCCAGCTCATGTCAAGCTTCTCATCAAGGAGCACCCCCAAGTCAATCTCTGCAGGTGTCTTTGCTGCACAGGCTCTACAACCATTAAATGTGGCAACTGAACTCTTTCTTTAATTTTCTCTCTCATCCATGCAAGCTGTGCTTGCCACTGGTGATGGAAATGTCAACTGGCTGTTGTGACCCTGCGTTGTTTATTGTAGTGTCCCAAGTATTCAAAGAGCTGACTGGTTGAACTGCATTTAATTTTCAGGAAACGCTGCAGAGTTTCTTCATCAAAGAATGATTTTGATGGATTGGAAGTGTCAGGCTAAGTCTGCAATATAAAAGATGACTGAAAGACAAAAGTTTCCTAACTAAAAACAGTTCCCTCGTTGGGTACCGTACACATCTTCAGAAGAAACAGTTGTCGTTGTTGTTGCATGTGGTTAAATGGGATGGATAATGAAAGGGCTTGTGTGTACAGATGCTGCTGGAAGCCCTTAATGAGAGGGAAATGCCAACAAATACGGAGGGACTTGGAGTGTGGAAACAGCTATACTGTGAAGGAATCCTAAATTAATTTTGGAGCTGATTAGGGAAAAATTGGATATGAGAGCGGGACAGAGTGAGATGAGAGAATTTTTATCAGTTTGTGAGAAGGTTTTATGAAGTTTTTGTTTGTAGAGCGAGAAGCAACCTCATTAAACAGAGGAGATGAGAAGTTATTGAAGAGAAAAATCCATTTAATCTGTTTGATTTTAAAAAAATAATATCCAATCTTTATGCTACACTTGTAAAAATATTAGAAAGACTTAGCTTTTAGATAATTAAACTTCCTAACTTTCCATGGCAGATGATAACCTGTATCATCCCTATTCTGTGCTTGGGGCAAGTAGAGTAACAATCGGTGAGATGATAGATTTGATCAGGTGCAGTGAGCTCGTATCTTCTGTTTACTTTCTGGAGGGCTGTGCATTCCCATAAGAGATGAACAATATTCTACTAAATCTGTTGCAGAGCTAGGATTTAAGAGGGCTCTTGAGCATCGATCACGTCTTAAGATGATAAAAGTGACTGCTACAACGGCAAGACATCATCTTACTTGACAGCTAAACATCTCAGAAAGTGTGGTGGTAATAAACTCTGCTGGGGCAGAAGCCAATTTAGGGTCTATGTGTTAAGAAAATGCATCTAAAATTCTCCACGGGTAGAGGAAGCCTTGTAGTATCTCTCTGCTAAAACCCTTTATAAATAAATCCAGGACGTACTACTGATGCTATATAAGATCACATTGCACTGCTGAAGAGTCAGCCAGCTAAATTAGAATAGGATAGCTAGACAATACTCCATCATAAAATGGTGTTTTGCCTATGATGTTATCGGTAAGAAAATTCATCCTAGTGCAGAGATGCAAATGATGGCTTAATTATATGCTGCAACCAGCATAAGATGCTTTTAGATCTTTCCCTCAGACTCGTGTACTGTGCTAATTAACAGTAATCCAACTGGAGGATCCCAGAGCAAAGCTGCTGCATATTTTTTTCAGCTTCTGATGGAGCTCTTATGTTCTTTTCTTAAATAATTAATAATCATTACTGCCTGCTGTGCTGTGGGTATTTGCTAGTGATCTCGGATCCCAGCATATTTGCACCATTCCTGTTCCTGTCAGCAGCTTGGCTTTGCTCTTTGCACAGGCTTTCATGTTAAGACCTTCATTAACTGGCAGCAGGGTATGGATTTCAGTGCCAGTGGGCTTTGATGTCATTAAGCAGCAAGCTGTTAAGGGAAGTGCCACCTATTTCATTACTGTGACTATTTTTATGCAATTAAGTTAAATACCAAGTAGAAACAGATGCATTTGACTAACACTGAGTACACAAAGCATTTGTCTCTTCAGGAGTTCTGTACTTGCCTACTTGTGTTTTCAATACAGGACGGGGGATGATGGTTTAGTATTTGATAGGAATGGTTGGACTCGAAGATCTGATGGGCCCTTTCCAACCTGGTGATTCTATGATTCTGATTGCGAGCAGTGCTGAGGAGAAGGACTTGGGGTGCTGGGGGATGAAAAGCTCGACATGAGCCAGCAACATGCGTTCACAAACCAATTGTGTCCTGGGCTGCATCCAAAGCAGTGTGGCCAGCAGGGCGAGGGCAGGGATTCTTCCCCTCTGTTCCTTTCTTGTGAGACCTTATCTGGAATGTTGTGTCCGGTTCTGGAATCCCCAACATAAGGAGATGGAGCTTTTGGAACATGCCCAGAGGAGGCTGCAAGGATGATGTGAGGGCTGGAGCACCTCCTGAATGAGGACAGGCTGAGAGAGTTGGGTTGTCCAGCCTGGAGAAGAGAAGGCTCCGAGGAGATCTTAGAGCGACCTTCCAGTCCCTGAAGGGGCTACAAGAAAGCTGGGGAGAGACTGTTCACAATGGCTTGTAGGGATAGGACTGGGGGCAATGGGGATAAACTGGAGAGGGGCAGATTTAGACTGGGTATAAGGAGGAATCTTTTCACGATGAGGGTGGTGAGGCCCTGGGACAGATTTTCCAAGGAAGCTGTGGCTGCCCCACCCCTTGAGGTATTCCACGGCCCTATCCACTTATGCCGTGTCTGGCCACGCCCCTTCTCTACGTCACCCCTCCCGCTCAGCACATGGACACCGCCCACTCTCTGCTTTGGCCACGCCCCTTCATTGCTATGACCACGCCCAGTTGCCCACACCCGCTCACCAGACCCATCCTCCTCGTAGGCCACGCCCCTTTGTGGTTTAGCCACGCCCCCTTTCTCTTCCCCAGCACAGGTACCACCCACTCTCCGCTTCCCCCGCCCCCTTTCAGCGTTAGCCTTGCCCCCTGGTGTAGCCCCGCCCCTTCCTGCC